>JAGVSP010001465.1:0-69237 GCA_022494985.1 Micrasema minimum
AAATGGTAAAGTTATTGTAGGGTTAAATGTAAATAAATATATGTGTGAAAAATATTAGTGTAGGTATTATATTATAGCTAAGTTGAAAAATGTATAATAGTAGGATAAGAATAGTTAGGGAAAAAAAAATAATGAAGTGTAATGTAATAATATTATCCTATGTAAAAAGTATATGGTACTAAACAAATATAATAATAAAAAAATATATGTGACACATTGGACTGGCGTGATGCGTAAGATTGATCATTTTGCCCATACGTAACAAACAATCAAGTTTAACTGCATTAATTTGTAGTACCTACTTATACTGTGCCTTGTCACCATTGCTTTGGGTGCAGATAATGTAGTAAGTAGATAATTGTAATTTTAAAAAAATATTTAAATTTAATTTCATTCCCTCGCGTTTACAAACCCTCAGTTTCGTCCTTTAGAAGGTTTCTCGAGTTTTACTACCTCTTCCCGGGGAGATCGCAAAAAAAAAAACGTTATTTTTGTCAATCCTGGGTGTTTAAAGTTTGTAAATTTTGACGGTCTTCCGACATAGCCCGACTACGATACGGTACAAACTCATCACACTTAATCACATACATATACATTAAGATCACACTCATACATCAGCACGGAAGATGGACACTGCAGTTAGCTCCGAAACGTCGGTAACACAATGCCCACAAACACGGCATTATAATAAAGAAAAGCATGATCTAAAACCTGGGTGTTTTATGATGTAGTTCTCTCATAGACTGCCACGAGGCACCTTTGAAAATTCGACTATACTAGATAATATAGGTCTGTATATTTCAGAGATGACCTCAGACAGCGTCAGTATAGTTTGTTTTTCTCCCCCCTATACTGTACCAACCTGCCTTTGGTGCTGTCGGTGCAATGATTGCTGCGTCCATTACCTCACCTCTGTATTCTTTATAAAGTCGGATCACCGCACACCGAAAATTCTCCAAAGACAACCATTCTCAAAACTATGCCATCTTTTGTTTTGGACCCTAGTGAGGTACCACAACTCGTAGCCATAGAAAACAGATATCGTTTAGACCAGTATTTAATGTAATGGTTATAATAATTTACAAAAATTGTCTACCTTGCAATAGTGGGTGAGTTTTCACCGAAAAAATTGCGTAGGTAATAGTCGTACATAAAACTAATCCACCCACATACGGGGTACATACATACATACATATTAGATAGTAAACGCATAGTTACACGTGTACCGAGTAACTACATAATATTATACAGGATGTATTACTTTGAATGAACCGAGTTGTGGTCTAGTGGTAGATTCGCGGCCTCCAGATTGGGACCCCTAGGTTCGAATCCCACTCCAGCACAATTTGCTCCCTGCTTTCTGCACAGTTGTTTCCAACTTTATTGAAAGCAGTACCGAAATTGAAATATTTGAGTATATCATAAGAACTCAAATGTTTCTTTTTTATTTAAAAAAAAAAGTTAGGGATATCGACGGTTGAAAGGAAAATGATACCATGTGACATATTAAAAATGTTACCAAGGGATATCATAATATCCTGTCACTTGGTATTATTTTCCATTGCACATATTGTGTCGCTTGGTAACATTTTCCTTTCCACGGCCGCGGATATGCAAAAAAGCCTAATCTTTGAAACCATCGTTTTTCAGAAGCATTTTAGGGATTTTTGGCCGCGGTTTACTACGAGTATAATATTTTCCCAACATATTTTATTTTGATATTATAGTACTATAAGTGCGCGTGCGGTGGAAACGAAGGACATTGAGATTTAATTTTAAAACGTCAATTATTTAAATTTGTTTTATGCACTGTCACGCGACTCGTTCTCCACACAATCGTAGTCCTTGATTTTCTCCATGGAATGTAAGTCTAAAAACTAGAACAGATATTTTTTTCACACCTTTTAGATATCGACAATAAGCGTATTTGCATCTTCTTTTTTTTAAAAAATTTTCTTGTTTAATGAAATAAATTAATAAATACAATTTAGGTACCTACTTAAAACAACAGCTTCAGGATTACCAACATATGTATCTACATCGCAGTCGTGACGCGTATATGACGATAATCGGTATATTTATTATCAAAGGGGTTTTACCAATTACTGTCATATACGCGTCACGACTGTGATGCAAACAATAATATGTAGATAAGTTAAAAGATAAAATCTTCTAGTGTCTTTTTTCCCCCTAAACCCTCCTTAATTTATACCTTCTCTTCTATGTCCCCTCCATTGAGACCCTGACCGCGGATGCTCAAGTAGATGTCTGGGATGGGGGGCCTGGCGAGGCAGTATGCCAGACTCCATACGGGTGGTAGTACTTACTAATAAATAATGATCAGGGTAGTAATGGTAAATAACGTTTCCCTACCACTGTTAATTTGGGCCGACTCTGGTCGGTTTGGGCGATGGAAACAATCACAATTATAACACATAAGCCGAGACAGTGGTAGGGGAAATTAAATTTGTTCGCGTACATCACGTAAGTTCATCGGAATTGTCATAACACTGACAATCTTAAAATCGCGATTTAGATTGTTGTAAAAATCGGTAGAGTTGTGTTGGACTTCAGTCTAGGGAAAGGGTGGGGCTTTCATTGTTCTAGTGCTCAATTCTAAGAAGAATATTGAGGACTACTGCTGGAGAAACGGCTGCCAGTCACGACAGCGCATCCTTTTAATCACCCAGGGTGTATTAAAAGTAATACACTCTGTATATTGCAGCAGATAATAATGTTATGGCTTTAAGTTTTTATATCGTTATATTTTGCAAGCGATAAGTGTAGGCGATGTTTAACTTACAAATTCCATAAATACACCCAGATAAAGCGGCACCTTCAACAGATAAAATATCAATGATGTGTGTGTAATTTTCTTGGAATTCATGACGAATGTCACCGCGCTGTCTGCTGGCATCATTGAATAATAAATAAAAAACTACGTTTTCATTTATTTTGTTGTTATAATATGGCAAGACTGATCACAAATATTGTCTTCATGTTATAAATTATCAAGACATACCTGCAATTGGTGTCGTAATTCGGTGTCCTATGTAAATAATTTGAAATGACTTATGTTGGCATTCTAACCCTAAAGCAATCTAGATGTATTTTTTATCTCGACTAAATTTATAAAAAGGGCAATTGATATAAATGTAAAGAAAATATATGTAACATGTTTCAAACGAGCTTAGTGAGCCGGCCGCTAGAGTAGCGGAAGTCAGCCGAGCTTTTTGTGATGTTATTCTCAACTCGTCACTTCCGGTAGTCATAGAAATATATTTATGAATGAATCGGACCATGCATCGGCGCCCGCTTCCATAAAAACGAAATTCCTAAACATCTGACGTTCTTTTCAATGAGCGCTCTTTCAAAATACTTCTGAAGTTTCTGGGATTATAATATTAACTAACTAACCATCACGACGTTTCCCAGAAGGGGTTTTTTTCCCAGAGAGGATAGAACGCCATATCACTTTGTCCTGGCACACTATAAAAAATTAATTCTACTTTTTTGTTTAAAATGCAAATTAACTTACATAAAATATATCGTTTTAAACCATTTTTTTCATTTCTGAGTTATGGCTTTAATTTATCAAAGGTTTCACTTAGATTATGATTTGGTACACTCTTTTCTAACTGTACTGTATATCTAAAAAAATAAAAGTGAGTCAAGTACACTATGATTTAAGACGATCCAAATATAAAATGTCAAAATTAATTAGCGGTGAATTTTACACAACCTTCCTTCAAATCACAGTATCGTTTTTCTCTAAATAAAAATGTCAGTTATTTCCGTTGCATTTAGTTTCAATTTGCCTGCAGCACCTTATTTTTGCGGTTGAAAATGGTTTCCTGTCATAATCTGAAAACATAAAAAGGGTGGTCCGAAACAGATAATGGTATTATTATGAGGAGGAAAAATTAATCAGAGATGCAACGAAAATATCAGTAATTTATTTAGGTAGCTAAGAACCTACTTATCAAATGTCTACATAATTCCACATTTTTATATACCTGCCTTTTTAAAATTCAAACGATAGTATTGCAATAAAAAAGTAGTTTATTTGGCCCAATATCGTAATGGCTAAGATGCTGAAATAGTATTTTTATAATCTGTGTGCTGAACTCACGATGCGGAGGTTCCTGGTTCAATTTTCGGCGAGAACACAAAAATCAAAAGTGATTTTTCTCAATCCTGGGAGTTCCCCTATGGTATTGGGCCTCCTGGACTGTTGAGGTGGTTAAATAAAAAAATAAATATTCCTAGCACAAAAATCTCATTTATACAGAATTTTTCGAATCTAGGGATTTTTTTGAAATCTGGGGAATTTTTGAGAGAAATCTAGGGAGTTATATTTTTTCGGCATCGCTTTTTACGGTACATAATTATAATATTCATTTACATTTAGTAAGTAGTCTCTACCTAATATACATTTTTTTTTAGTTTTTACTATGTTATACTAGGTGGTATCTACGCAACAACAATGGTTTGATCTTTTATGTTTTCAATTAATGTTATCCTACAGCCTACAGCCCTCAAGTAATAGTTTCATTCATTCTCCGAAAACTATTCAGCTAATTTTGTTTTTGAGTCACGAAGAGTCTTTTAAGTGCCGCTGGGGCATACAGTTTACAACAAACACGGCTTTTGATAATTAAAATTATGCATCTGTGTATTGTACGTGCCGCCATTGTCCGCCATAGCGGAAACTGCGCGCGTGTTTCCGCTAGTCGCCGGTAGGGGCGTGATCAACAACGTCATATTTTATTGTAATGGCAACACAGAGCTGAAGGTATGTTCAGATATTATTATTTCTAATTGTTTATTTTATATTTTAAAATACCAAGCCTATCGAGAGATGGAGGGTAGTTGGGAGTTCAGAACTTCACATCCTAAGTGTCAGAACATAAGAATCGTACAAATCACTGAACAATTAAACAGGAAGCATAAAAATAAATATAGGATGCAAATAATACGTAGTTTGGGTAAGTATCTTATTATTAACTCTTTAATTATAACATAACGAAAGTAGTAAAAGGAATACAAAAATAACACTATTGGAAACTAATTTAGTAATACAATAGAAAAATTATTCTAATCAAAAAAGGGATATTTTTTCCCAGAAGAAAATAAACTGTGTGTATTATTAAAACCATAATTAAAAAATCCAACTAATGAATTATGCCACAATTTTTGCATTTCATTAGTTGCGTTACAACAAAAAAAACATTTAATAAATGTATATTGGTAATACATACAAACTTAAAACATATTATTTACTCATACTTTAATCTTAATTTAGCCAAATTATTTTCGTACTTTAAAAATGCAAATGGTTTTAATATGTTTTAAAACGTAATATTAATTATAATAATATTATATTGAAGAAAAGTCATTGACAAAGCGTTTGTATACAGTAGGTATAAGTAGGTACACAATATATGAAAAAATATCCGTATATTAATCCTCTCATTTTTGTTGAGATCATTAAAATATTTATCAAAATTACATCGAAAATACTCAGCAACGTTTTAATTTCTTTTATAACCTTTCCAACCATGTTTTAGTTTCCTGCTCAATTTATCAGAAATGAGCTTTAGTTCTGCCCTATCAGAAAGATTAAGTGCCTCATTTTCATCTATTTTATGATCATACAGTTCACTTGCATATACTTTATTCCAGTTAGGTTTACAAGAAGAGTGGTTAAAATCCACCCACTCTGTGTACCTATATCGCCCAGTTCTAATCGTATATCCCATTATCTTTATTTTGTTCAAACGAGGTTTATCGCTGATTTCAGAAGGGAAGACACCAGGCCGTGGGAATTGACTGAAAGCAGAATGTTTCCATAATATATGTTTGGGTTTTTCAGCTATGGCGTCATAAATTAGAGGAACCAAGCTGTAGCCCTCAGCACAAAGTTTTTCATTGTTCTTTTCACATTTGGGAAATTCCGGTACGATTCCAGAAAGTTCAGCAAGAGTTGGGAAAAGGTCTATAAGCTCCACACCTTCTTGATGGGTTTTGGTCTGTTAGAGCGATTTGTATTGTCAGTCAATCCTGGGATATGCAGAATCAATGGTATCCTCAAGGCAACGTCAAAATTACTATACTTCGCCCACTCTCCATGTTCCCCCAATGACCAACCTAAAATAGAAAAATAAGTTTGGAAAACTTGATTTCAAATAAATACAATTCGTAAAAAGAAAACTTCAAAATAAAAAAACTCTAGATTGAAAAAAATTAAGTTATAGTGACGTATGAGTGTCTCAATTCTATTTTTTCTATTCTATTTTAATTTAATTGGTGATTCAAAATGATACGGTTAACGCCATCTGTGTTTTTTTAAAATAACATGCAGATAGGTGAGATATGACGTCAGAAAAAGTATTTTCTACAAAACTGTAGATGGCAATAAACATCGCAAATGGAGAACATAATAATTGTATTTTATACCGACATTTGAAAGGAAAAAGTTTTTAAGCGACGTAATGTGTGTAAGGAAAAATAATACCAAGCAACATTATGCCCTTGGTAACATTTTCTTTTGCACGTGTTGTGCCGCTTAGTAACTTTTTCCTTTCCACCGCGTCGATACATACATATACACGATTCATTGCGGAATCTTACTATCGGAAGATTAGAAAAATTATTGTAGTTTCGCAGAAAAATTAATTAATTGCGTTTATTTAGTAATTAATATTTTATTTATTTTGGTGTCATGTCTTGAAGATCAAAAATTAAATATTTCTTTACCATGGTCACTTGTGAGAACAACAATGGTATCTTCCAAATCGACTTCTTTTAAAATCTTTCCAATTAGGTCATCAATGTATGTTATTGCTGCATAATAGCTTTGTTTGATTTTACGGGTCATCTTGGGTGGCATTATCCCAAATGGGAATGAAATGTTTAGTTTTTTAACGTCATCTCTTCTCCTGACATCTGTCCACGGATTCCAAGCTACCGAAGGCATCCCACAGGGACGAAAAGGCTCATTCGGCATAGGAATTACATCCAGTGGGTAGAAATCTACAAATTTAATAAAAAATATGGTTATTCTTTTAAAAACATTAAACATCCATTTTTAATGATGCGTAATTGAAATAAAAGTAATTTTATACGCTGATTACGTGTGAAAGTAACAATAAAAAAATATACATTGAAAACCATTTTTTATATCGGTAGAAGTACTTACCTAAATATTTTCTAGGAAATTTTATCGGAATATGCGGTTTATGAAACCCAACCGCAATAAAAAATGACGTGTTGAATGATTTCTTATGTTCGTTAATTTTTGCTACGGCAGTTTCCGCAATTTGAATATCTGGTAATGTACCTTCAGGTTGGAATTTCGGTATTACTGGACAAACAATATTATTGAACAAAATACCGCTTTTTTCATCCATGCACACTTTTGAGTCTTTATAAACTTCAGTCGATGGATGGTACGGTTTTTCCGACCAACTATACGGATAATCGTCAGTAAAATTAGAACTTATCCCAGGATGAAATACTTTTCCAATGCTATAAGATTTGTATGAATTTTCTTTGAAAAATTGAGGCATAGTCGTAAAGTTTCCTGCTTTTTTACGCCAGTAACTATAAAAGTCATACAATTTTAACGTGTCTGGTCGTCTTCCCGTTAAAAATGAATTTCTGCTTGGAGCGCATAGTGATTGCTAAAATACTAAAATTAATTACATTTTGCATTGTTTGATCTATAGTGTAAAAATGAAAGGTAAAAAAATATGGTACCTGCGCAAATGCATTTTTGAATATTACACTTTTTGCCGCCAATAAATCTATGTTCGGAGTATGCGTCAAGTTGTCTCCATAATCTGCCAGCAGAGGTCTCAAGTCGTCAACAACCAGAATCAAAATATTTTCTTTGTTATATACGCTGCTCCCTTTTTTCACAGCGAGAGCTGTGAAAAATATTATATTTATTAGTTTATATAATTTTAAGTTTTCCATCGTTGCGCTCAAGATAACTTAGAGTTTTACTTTCGAAACATTTATAATTGTGCATTACGCCCCGAGTAACAGTATTTTAAGGAAACAATTATATTTCGCGTCTAAGTGACGTCATTTTTGTATCTGTCAGTAAAAATGACGCAGTTGCGTTTGAGCTGAAAAAAAAAATGTTTTCATCATGAAAGTGTTGGAAAAGAATAAGGTAAACTGTTTACTGTTCAATAAAAATATTGTTCCCATATCATTTTATGATTCTGCTACGCTTCTGAGTGTCTGAAACAAAAATAGTGCTTTCTGGCATTTGTTATTAGTAGAAGTTCTTTGTCCTTCACGGGTAGCTATTTCTGTTGACTAATGTATGCAATCGTAATAATTCTATGTCTATGTTGCTTTATTACGTCGATATTCATAATGCGAAACGATCATTATGCATTTATTTAGAATAAATAGAAATTAGTTTTACTAAAATGTATTATAATAAGATGGAACGGTTTTGCAGGTAGCAGTGAACAAAAATGTCTGCGGAGTCGCCTCGTCGTGCGCGCGCGGGAGGGCCGCTGGTGGTGGCGCCGCAGCCGCCGAGCGACCGCAGTCTCATGGACACCGTGTCGGGCTTCATCAGTGACGTCACCCTGGCTTCCAGCCCCTCACTGGAGCCCAAGGACGCCGTGCTGTGGGCGAGGTTCGAGTCGGCCGACATAGACGAGCCTCGCTCCGAATCCGACACGGAGGCTGATGCTGACATCTTGCCCTTACTGCTGGTGGTTGGATATGGCTCTGGTGTGCAGGCAAGTGTCCTAGTATTCATATTTTCCATCCAACTCTGCCTGTTTGCAAGGTGATTGTTCAAGGTTAATCACTTGTAACAATAACATTTCAAAATACTACACCTTGATGCATTGTACAGAGCATAGTGAACATCCAAAATATTAAAATAATCTGTATCAACCTCATTAGAAAGTGTACCATGGTTATTGAATTTTCTCAAGTTCACATAGAAAATATCAATACATATTGCTCCTTTGTAAAAGTTCTTCTGGTCTTATTAAAAAAATTAGGTATTCTAACCATGGAAAGAGTTAATTCAAAGAGTAACATACCTATCGGTACTTTCTAATTTCTGTCCAATCAAAAGGGCTTTTTATTTTCATGGCTACATAATTTTTTGTACAGTAATAATATATTTTTATTGTTTATTGTAGAAAATAAATATGGTACTCATCAAAATATTTACATCGAACACATTGTTGTCAATATTAGACAACAAATAATGTCAACCTTGAGTCATTTATCTCAGATTATTTTACATTAGACATAAGCAGTTTAATAATTTGAAATTAATGTTGGAAGCACTCACTTTGTAGTTATTCATTATAAACTATTTAAATGAAAACACTTTGTTTTTAACTACTTTTTACTAAAAAAGTAGTTAAAAACAAAGTGTTTTCATTTAAATAGTTTAATAATTGTCTACATTGTAATAAGTTTAAAATATATGAACCAATTTGAAAAATACCATGCAGTTGTCTAACATTTTAATCTATGACGACATTGGAGATAAGAAAAAAAATATTGTTAGTATGGAGAAGAAAAATAAATATTTATGCCACAATATTTTACTTTCAGCTGTCTAAATAAAACAAAAGATTTTGTATTTTATTGACTTAACTATTTGTACTTATACCTTTTGTTGTGAGTTAGTGAGCTTATCGCCATCTTTTGCGAACAAATACGTAATTTAGAGAACCATTGCATCATGTTGACTACCATAGTGAACTATTGGAAGTCTTATCCTGACACAAATTCCTGGATGCGAAAAGTCGCAACTGGCAGAAATAAAACCCGCAATGTCAATTTCGCAGTCTCAGTCACGTGTCAAATCAAACCCAGGTTTTTATGGTTCTTATGTTTGCCCATTAAAAATAAGAGCGTAGCACATTCTTAAAAGCACAGGTGATAAGAGGACAGCCATTACGTAGAGGAGTGAAGGAATGAAACACACTTTACGATTGTACGCAATATGTTTATTATGACAACTGTTCTGTGTTACTCCATTTTACTCTATTGTGAACTTTAATTGCGTTGTTTTGTGTACATTCAATTTTGGCAAAATAATCGTACTCGTTTTTTAGGTAGAGAATTCTTTGTTTGAACTGATACATAAACATAATTGTTTTGTTTATTGTGAAAACTCGTCAGATCAATTCAGAATCAACACAGTTTGTCTAGTTTAAATACCTAGGTAGATACATATATATACAATTTAATAAAAACTTGATACTTTAAAAGTCATGAATCCGACTTACTTAATCACTTAATAAAACACCATGATTCTGAAATGTAATGATATTTGCACATAATAGCTGTTTTTTTATTTATTTTTTAACATTTGTAGTATTTTATTACTACAAACCTTGCATCTGCTGAAAAAATATGGTGTTAATAGATCATTTTATTGTCAGCAGCATTATGTCTTAAGAAAGAGACGACAGGATTTACGCTGCCCTCGTAAGCAGTTAAACAGTATTAAAAGTCAAATTGTGATACGATAGTTTTTTGTCTATCATAATTTTATAAATCCATACAATTTAGTGATTTTGAAATTAGGTATATAAATTTACGTTGTAAAATTTTATGTATATTTTGATTTAGATATTATAAACTTTTACTAACACTGCCTTTCCTGCCGCGAATGTCAAGTCTGAGAAAATTGTTTGTACATTTTTACAGTTAGAATAAAAATGATAATTTCCTATCCAGGTGTGGGTTATCGAGCCGGGGGCTGAGCCCAGGAGGTGCTGTCGTGGCGCCAGGGCAGCGTGCGCGTGGTGCGGGTGCTGCCCTCGCCAGCTCCAGGCTCCGACCCGCTGGCCAGCCGGCGCCCGCTGCTCGCCCTGTGCGACTCCGCCGGCCCGGGGGCGCCATACTGCTCTCTCAGCTTCATATCACTCATTGGCGGAGAACAGGTATAACCAATTTCTGTAATACCTATGAATTTGGACTAAAAGAATTCATTGGTGAGGTCAAAATGAGAACTTAATAAATATTGTCAGAAATAAATTGAAAAAGGTTAGCCTTACTTTGTTGAAAATAGCATTTTTACTTTAAAAATTTATAAATAACATCAATGTATTCATTTTATTTAACAAAGTTGTTTTATTTAATTTAATGATTTTCAGTTATGATTTCTTGCACCTATCTAACAATAGATTGATGAGATGTGTGTCATATCTCCATTCAAGATAATATTACCAACAAAGATCATAATAGACTGTGGCAGTTCTTAGCAGTTTCTAAATCTTCTTTGTGGGAGTCAGTTATATAAAGAGCATTGCTGAAAAACACAACTGATTAAAATAAAAATAGAAAACATGCACACTTTTTACCTACAACTTCATTGATCCATTTTGCTTTATTCAACATGAGCCCTGAAAACCCTACAATCTAAATAAAGAAATATAGTGTGTAGAAACAGGACTGCTAAAATTATTTTCAAGAACATAAACAACAGAAAAATGGCTTTGTAAAAAAATTGACAGACAATGAAAAGCATTTATTTTTTTAAATACATGATACGACATAAGTACTTAAATTATTATTGGATTATAAGCAGGGATCTTATAACTGTTTTGCCTGTATTCCATTGTGACTGTCCGAACGATTTTTGAACTCATTTACATTCACTTTACCAGTTCCATTCCATAATTCCACCTACTGGACGGAAATTTATTACTATTTTCCCCACATCTTTAAGGTCAAAAGCATCAAGTTCAAGAACCCAATACTCGATGTTTTGGCCAATAAGAAGTCCATCGTGGTCTCGTTTGCCGAGCGGCTGGCCGTGTTCGACGCCTGCACCCTGGAGGACCGGCTGACGGTGACCACGTGCTACCCGGCGCCCTGCCCCCTGGGAGGCGTCGCCCCCTCCAACCCCGTCGCCCTGGGGGACCGCTGGCTGGCGTATGCGGAGAGGAGGCTGTCCCCTAACAAGAGAAGCAACGGAGGCTGCGAAGGTGAGATGCTTGAGAAACGTACAGTAAAGGCCCGTCTATAATCTCGTGAAGTAGATCGAAGTTGTAGATTCTAGTAGATCACTTCATGCTATTTTCGTATAAATAATCAAAATCTTTCTACATTTGCGGACTTCTATAGTTTTTAGATTCTACTAAAATAATATTAACAAAGAAAACAGTCCACACATAATAATAAAATGTGCTGAGGGTTTAATTTTTTATTACTTTTGAACCTTTGGTACCTGATATTCTAATAACCTAGCAAGATTATAAACTTGGATAAAATTATTATTTCAATTATAAATAATTACATGTAATTAAATGATAATATGTATGTACATAAAGTCTCTTGTGTGACGTCACAATGAGCTTTGTTGGTTGTTTTCGTAAGGATTTTTTATTACATTTCCAATAATTATATATTTGTGTTCTTTAATAAATTAACACAATCGCACCAAAATATTGTAACAAATATTTAAATTAAAAATGCTCTTACAATACAAAATATGATTGGGTTCTTTGGTAGCTGTATAAATTTATAGCTGATCCTTCATTTGCGTTGCAAATTAAATTTCTTTTATCTAATAATTAGTTATATGTCAGTATGAAAATAATGACTGTATTTTCTAATATCAAATAGATCATAAATATTTTATTGGGAGTAAATGTTCCATTACTGAAACTAGACTGATAAGCTTTGGTGATAAACTTCGTTTATATTAAAAAATCATTAATTAAATTAAGAAATACTCGTACTAAACAGTGAAATTACTTAGACTAAACAACCAATTAATATTTATAATTAATTTAGTTTGCCATTTTTGCTGTTTTATCTTTTAAAAAAGTTCAGCGTAGTATTTATTAGCTTAACAATATTTAGTATAAAATATAAAATACTAGACTTGATACATAATATAAAAAGAAAAGGCATTTTTCCGCTAATATTTCTGAATACTCTGATACATGGCAGCAAATTTTTAAAATGGTATAAAATAATGTAGATAGTAATTTTAAACAGACCTAAAAAATTTAGCAGGTCTGACAAGTAGTTTTAGAATCAAGTCTATGGTAACAAAGGACACAAATAGTAGACCGTTAAAAGTCACTTTTAATTAAGATAATTAATATTTTGTTTTAAATTGACTTATTTGAGATCAGCATAATATGGCACTGCGTTCTATGACTGGTTTTGTAGACAAGGTCACCTTAGTAAATGTACAGAATCTTGTCATTGTGGGTCTACTTTGCAGAGATATACTATTATAATCATTCAATTTAGTTTTAATGATCTAAATTAGGTGTTTTATTTGTATTTTTATAATACACTAAACTAAGATATTATTAAATGTATATAATGTTTTAGAAATGAATTTTCAAATCACCGATGAATTATTATTGAATTACGAAAACAGAAGAGAACGGTTTTATTTGGTGTGTCGCTAGCTCTTAGGTTTATGAATTCACATTTAATCAATAAAAAATGTTTTGCAATTAAAAAGAAAATAAAATTTAAAATGTTCAGAAGTCATGAAGATAGAATTCTGGCAATTTTTTCATTGATAGAGCTTGGAATTACAAGTTTCCTCATATAAATAACTAGATTTTTGAGAATAATTGCATTTGGTGGGTTTTTCCACGGGGCGACGATATATTTCATTCCATCCGTAGTACGGAAATAATAATTTAAAACAAACTGAAAGATTATAAATATAAATAACTTTTTATGGTCTATTTTATTACCAGTGTCGTGAATAGTATATCACCATGTCAAGTTCAAGAACTAACAAAATAGATAAAATAGGACAATGCATTACTGCTTTAGGATCACATGGTTCTAACACATATTTTCAACTGAATTTATTGCCAATACCAATAGACATGAAATGTCACATAATTTTTTTTGGATTCAATACTCTATTAAAAATTATTATGTATGTTATACATTAAATAGGTATATTTTTCTTAAAATTATTTTTTTTACACTTTTAATTCTATACAATTCTTGGGCAGCAAAATGCTCAAGTTTGTCGCCTACCTTTAAACTCCGCCAGATCCATATAGGTCGATTTTACAAAAAATGCTAAATTCTCTGGGTAACATTTATTTTCAAAATATTTGTCTATCAATATAATATTATGAAATTAAGAATTTTGCCTTTTTTATTAAAAATTCTTCAGTATTTAAAAAAAAAAAAAGGATGTTTAAATGTTAAAAAAATATGGATGGAGCGGATTTTGATATTCACTTTTGGATCTGGCGGATTTTGTTAGTTACAGTCAAGGATGTGGCAGATTTTGCAAGTAACTTAAAATCTGGGCCTGGCAACAAGTTCCATGGATCTAGCGGAGTTTGAAATACAATGTAGTTTTTTTAGTATTTTTTACGTGAAATCTAGCTGGGTTTGCAACTAAAGAAGTATTTTAAACAATAAAACCCGAAATCGGCATTCCGATAGAGTAAATACTTCATTTTCTTATAAAACTGGATCTGGCGGATTTTGAATGCAGGCGACACAAGTGTCCTTTGTAGTAGATTACATACCAACCAATATTATAGTATATTATTTATTTATTTATTTATTTATTTATTACAATAACGGCATAAAAGCCTTTTACATGTTTATACAAGAAAAATAGAAATAATAATATAGTATACAGTTGCTTCAGATCTATGCACATTCAAAATGTCCAGATGAGAGAATATGTTGGCTAAATAAAAATAGTAAATAATTTAAAACATAACTGCATAAATTGTATTTACCCATAATGTAAGAAGCGCTAATAAATATTTATCAAACGTGTTAGCCAGCACACTTCGGATGCTGCTTAAAATTAAGAACAGTAAGGCTAGATAGATATGAGCAAAAGCAGTATTATTCCATCAAATAATGATTAATTTTTTTATCAGTTTCACCTAATTTTGTCATATTATAATATCAGTTTGTTCGTTTATCTAGTATTTAACTTCAACAAAATAAGTTTTTATTTTCCTTTGCTTTTTCCACGACATTCCATGATTATTGTCACAGGTGGTACGTGTGGCATGTTCTTGGTGTACCTACATGTTGTGATTAGATGTCGAGTCAATATTCCAAATTGTCGTAAGCAGTAGGAATATGTGACTCACTGTTGTGTCAATATTATGAACATTATGCAGTGAATGCCCCCATTCTATACCACTAACTTGCTGAAAACTATGTTTGTAAGGGATGTTAGCTTAATTAAATTAAAAAAAAATCATTTTATATCCCTACAGAGATGAGGTAGAATTTTTTTTCAAATTCAGGAATATGGATATTCGAGCGTTTACAGGGCTTATGAACTGTCATTGGCTGGGTTATGTGGCCACTTAATGACAGGGTCATAAGCCCTGTAAACGCTCAAATATCCATATTCCTAAATTTGAAAAAAAATTCTACCTCTTCTCTCTAGGGATATAAAATGAAATACCTACTCCCGTCTTGGGATAAAATCCAGATTTGTGTACAAGTATTTGAACATGCCCAAAATGTTGTTTAATTAAATAAGTTGGTTTTCTAAATATGTTACATATCTACTTCTTCTGTTGTTAAATATTTTTATTTTTTTTTATCAGTTAATAAAAACCAACTATTACATTCTGTAAAATTCTTTGTGTTTTTAATTATTACAATTTTATCATTATGGGTGTAATTTGCAGGTGAGGGTGTGGCGAGCTACACGGCCACCGTGCTCCATGCGGCCAAGTCCCTGGGCAAGGGGCTCCGGGGGCTCGGGGAGCGCGTGGCCAGCAGCCTCGGGGGGCGCGGGGGCGGAGCTCTGTCCCAGTCCCCCTCGCCCCCCAACGCCGAGCAGCTGCAGCCGGGGGTCATTACCATCCTGGACATTGAGGTAAACTTCAAGTGGAATTTAAAAATCAATATTATGCTCATAATCAAACAAATCCAAAATCTTCGATCTTCAACATCCACTACTAAGCTATATAGTATAATAGAGCCTAATAAAATTCTAGATTTACCTCCTAGGTAATACTGAATTTTTAGATGGTTCTTACCAAAACTGTACACTTTATTATTATAAATAATTTATATATCCTCGTTTTCATATAAATATACCTCAAGGTTAACATATAGTGTAAGGATAGGTCATGTTACAATACATTTTAAATAAAATCTTCATAGACAGTGAATAAATTGATGTAGATGCTTAAAAAAAACAATGTGAAATGACGAATCAATTAACATCAAATACACCTTCCAAAAATTTATAAATATGGTAATCAGATGATAGGCAGAATGTAGAATGTTGTAATACGTCAAGTGGTCACTTGACTCAGCCGATGACGGGTCCTAAGCCCTGTAATCACCTAAATAATCCATATTTGTTTCCAGGATTCGTCCCTGTTGAATGATTGATTTATTTATTTATTTCAGTTATTTAGAACATTACAGAAAAAATCCAATTCATTCTAAATACAAATCATACTAAATACAATACAATAATAAATCATACATGACAATAGATAGTCATGTTAGTATAATGATATAAAAAAGTATGGAAAGAAAAATTTAAAGTTAGAAAGTGCTTTCTTAACGTAAGACCCACTATCGTGAAATAAGTCGACATCCGAGGTGATGCGATTAAGTAACAAGATTGCTCTACCAACAGCCATAACCATTGGCAGGTTGGTTCTGCATATTGACAGGTAAAACAATCGATGCTGTCTTCGTCGAAGTTAGTTATCAGGTACAAACAGACCTACATCCATCAGAATTTCTGAGTTATGTATGCGACCACCAATCACCTGAAAGAAGTGAACACCCAAATGGACGTCCCTCCTCCTCCATAATGACTGATAGTCAATAATACTAATATTGTTGCAGTCCTGTCGTGAGTGTGACCCGGTATTTGACTATAAGAATTTATACAAATTTCAGGGTTTCAATTCCGCGGAGGACGAAGAGCCCGACCCTGAGGACAGCACGATCAGCGACTCGGTGGTGGCGCACTTCGTGGCGCACTCGGAGCCCATCATCGCGCTGAAGTTCGACGCCAGCGGCATGGTGCTGGTGACGGCGGACAAGCGCGGCCACGACTTCCACGTGTTCCGCGTGCACCCGCACCCCAGCGGGCCCACCCTGGCCTCCGTGCATCACCTCTACATCCTCCATCGGGGAGACACCACGGCCAAAGTGCAGGTTACTAAATATATTGTAATAACACCCAGAAAACATAAAAAAGGAGCTGGTATTGCGTAGAACGTTCTAGAAATTCATTGATGCGCCGGATTCACAAAATATTCTAACCTATTTCTCCCTACCTATAAAAAGCCATATGCTGTCGCCGCTGGGCAGTCATTTCAAGACCGTCAAAATATTAATCAATACCTACTTATCTAAAAAAATCATATTTCAAAATATTAATTGTGTATTAAAAAAATCATAATAATAATGTCATTTGGTAGCATTTTCCTTTGCACTTGTATGTATGGTGACTTAGTTACAAACAAATTCTACTACGATGATCTACTGAGCTTAGTATTGTCATTAATGTAAAATGTGAAATCTGTAAAATTTGCCTTCTGCTCAGCTATTTAATATTGCCATTTAAGAGCATACTCTACCACGTGACTCGCGGCCGCATCTTATTTTTTAAATATTTTATTTGTTAAAGGAAATAATATATTTATATTATAAATGATAAAAAAAATAAGAAGATACAAACACGCATCTGGTCCATATCTAAAATGTGTGGAAAAAACATTGCAGTGAGGAATACATTTTTATGGAAAAGCGGCCGCGAGTAACGTGGCTTTTAACATGTTTGGGCTGTAGATTTTTTATGTAAATAAATAAAATACATAAATAAATGTTTTGTTTCCAGGACATATCTATATCCATGGACTGCCGCTGGGCCGCGGTCAGCACGCTGCGCGGCACCACGCACGTGTTCCCCATCACGCCGTACGGGGGAGCAAAATGGAAACTTTTGATTATTGATAAAATAAAAATGGGTGTGCGCACGCACGCCACTCCGCACGTGGTCAACCGCCTCTCCCGCTTCCACCGCTCCGCCGGTCTGGCAGCCGACGGCCGCTCCAACAGTCCGGTAAGTTTCGTCGCCTTCTGGCCTAAGCCTAAGGAGCAAAGTGGAAACTTTGATTATCGATAAAATGAAAATGGTTTAATTCTCCTTCTGGTGTTTTTGCCATGATCAAGTATTGATGACCATCATTACTCACATTTCCAGGCATCATAATATAATATTATTTGAAATTCTTTAGTATTTACTACGGTCCTACCACACAATTTATTTGATTCCTTGCATATTTTAGTTTGCACTAAAATTGATTTCATATATCGTTAGAGAATATCTTATTTATGTATAAACTAAAAATATTTGGCGGGTAACACAAATCCATCGGAAGTAATTATATTTTTAATCTAGTAGCTTTCTGTGATTTTATATTTAGAAAATTTCATAAAACCTCATTTATCTCGGAACTAGAAATTTGCAGTTGGATCTTTTCTGCATACAGGCGTCCACTTCTACTCTCCCTGATCCGCACCCAATGGTTCATAGGGCACTGCATTGGTACACCAAGTGTAGTGAATCTTGATAATTTTGGTGAAACTTGAAGGTGGGATCTTAATGATCAGTCTTAGTCAAGATATAAAAGCTAAAGGATCAGATAATGGTGAGCAGTAGGCAAGGAGTGAAAATTCCCCATCATCAAGTTAATATTACGTAGCAGTTCTGCTGACAGGAGGAAGAAAAAATAATTTGTACTGATTTTATAACAATGCTTTGTTTGGTATGATATTGATGACCGGTGTTACAGGTGGGCGAGAATCTGGTGAATTCAGCCTGGTACCCCAACCCGCGTCTGCCCCCCTTCCCCGCCCCCTGCACGCAGGCCCCCTTGGCGCAGTTGCGCCCCCTGCCCCCCGCCGGCACCATACCCACCAACACCATCACCAGAAACAGCTCGGGTAAATACTACATTTTGTTCCTATATCTAAGTCACTTGACTCCCATATTATGTTGTTTCAACATGCCGATATTGAGAATGTAAGATATATGGGGCACCAGCAAAAGCTGCCTGCCTATAACAACAATAATAATAATATTTATACATACATGCAAAATCCAATGTATCTACCGACGCTTGCCGCCCTTGACTGTGGCCTACATGTTAGTTAGTACACCACAAATCTGTATAGGTGGCACCCTGTGTGGAACACTCAGTAAATAAATATGTTTGATATATACCAAATCTAATTATGATTTTCTATCTCTCCAGGACGCCAGCGTTTGTCATCCCTGTCGGAGGAGAGCCAGCTGCCCCTGGCTGTGTGCTCCCGCTGGGGGGCGGTGCGCCCGCCGGCCGGGGCCCCCCGAGGGGCGGGCGTCGGGGCGCGCCCCTCGCCGGGGGCCACCCAAGCTCTGTACGTTATGTCAGCCCATGGGTATCTCGTGCAGTACTACATACACCCCAAGCACATAGCAGGTACATTATTGATATCCCGTATTAAACTATCTGTACAGCGTCAGTTTAATCAGTGTAAAGGCCAATGCATTTTTAATGTGCATGTGATTGCGTGTTATCGCACAGTGAATGCGATTCAATCGCAGCCCGTAAGTACTTTGTACACATCCACAAATTTAATTCCAAATGCAATGTTCCATTGATACGAACATCTCTTGGTTGTGTTTCAAAATCCGCTTTATGTTTGTGGTGCCTTTGAATTTGTGTTAAAATATATTAATTTGTATCTTCTGCGCAGGAATACCAAAAGAAAAGGTGTGCGACGACACGTGTATAGAGCTGGAGGTGGAAGCTCGCGCCCAGTGGCCTCTACTCCGCCCCTCCACCTCACACGACATCCTGGCGCCCTTAATGACAAACAATATTCTCATCAAACCTAACAAGCCTGTCAAGGTAATTGTAACCATTTATTTATAGGTTGGTTAGCACAAAATCTCAGTTGAAAAGTCCCACGTCAAAAGTTATGTAGAGTCGCTGTAGATCTTTCCATCACTTCTCTTATCATATCTAATTATGTATACAGCGCTGCATTAGTACGCCAAGCGCATTGAACTTTGATAATTTTTTATATGATGGCAAGTTCACTTACATTTTAGCGCCTGTTGGTTGGTTGGTTAATTTGGGACATCCTCGGATAAAAACAACCTTTGCACACACTCATGATTAATTTACGAAATCTTTCATATCTGAGTAATATTTGTTTCCAGAGTTTATGCGACAAGAGTTCCCTAGATGTGGAAGACAGATGGTTGAGCCAGGTGGAGATTATGACCCACGCCGGGCCCCACCGACGCCTGTGGATGGGACCCCAATTTGTTTTCAAAACATACAACGCAACTAGCGGGTAGGAATCTTTTATATTTAAGAGGAAATGAGCAACTATCAAATAAATTTTTCATTAAATCCAGAAAATAACTGACTAGGATACAGATTTCTATTAATTTCTTGATGTCTTGTTGATTGAATGAGATATTCTAGCGAGAGTCTAGTAAAATAATGCCATGCATGTTGGATGCTCCTATGATGTACGTGTTGCAACGGCTCATGCCGGCATACCAACTTTTCTCTTCTTCTTTGTCCCAATGTCTGATTCACAATCTGATTGAATATGTCTGTGGATATTTCCAGGACATCGCTGTCTCTCCTGGAATCTGGATCTGCCAGTAAGTCTCTTAACTCATTTTATGAAGTACTTGAACATGATGCTTTTTCGTCAGCCTAAACTGTAAAACTCATAAATAGAAACTTTCGAAGGGGCTACTGTAAACTTCATTTCTTCATTAATTACATGAAAACTGATTTTTAAAATGTCCCTATAGCTACTGTTGTGACAATAATAACAAACACTGCTGTGATTGGTTGGAGATTTACCAGTTTCTAGTAAAAGTAGTCACAAGTACCAAATATGTTGCTGCATCTCTTTATTTAATGGGTTTTTGAACACCCTTGGCTTACTTGGAAAGTAATATTGGTTCAATTACAGTAAGAACACATAAAGGTATAATTATGTGCCTGTGAATTAGCTACATTTACCCAGATATACAATCCTTTGAATGTTTAGGTTCCCTGGAGCACTCTCCTCGGCTGTCGGATGCCTTCCGCAAGCAGTCGTCGCTGGCAACGGACGGGGGCGAGATCGGGGGGCGCGGGCAGGTGGGGGGCGGCGGCGTTGGTGGCGCCACCGAGGGCCGCCTCAAGGAGGACCTGGCCGAAGCCATGAAGGAGACAGAGCAAGGTCAGCATCCATTTTGTAATCATATCGATGGTTGAGAGCCTATTTGTCTTAACGAACACCCAATACATTTTGTAGGAGATTAACAAAATAATGACATTCTGAGATAGTCATTGTTCTATTTTAAAGAAACTTACTAAACAGAAAAAAATCTTAAAATTCTGAAAATAGTAAGAAAAATTACTGTCAAAATACTGTCATAACATCCAAGAGTTTGTTTTCTGTTTACTATTTTTTATTATAACAGTAAAAATTATTAACGATTAATTAACTGACATCAGAATGTGCTCAGAATTACACGGCAATCACGGAATTCCTATACTAAATCAATACATGTACAACTAGGTTACCTTTTAAAATGACTTCAGACAAAAATGTTGGACGAGATAAATAGGTAATCAACCATCAATGTTCACTACATCTGCTGTACCATGTTCATAGCTGCACAGAGTTTCCCCACTTCCTTTCACAGAAAAAAAGTTATTTCATTCACAAAACCTAATAAATTTCGGGCAAAATATATCGTATGCTTAGAGTGTAAACCTGCTTACTGTAGTAGAAATTCAGGCAGTGTAGATAGCATGTTCACGTGAAGAGTTTGTACTACTGATAGCATGTTTACACTCTAAGCAGACAAAACAACTCATCTTTTACAATTCTCCTATCCAAGCACTCAACTTTTAACTGAATTTTAATTTAGAGGCCGGCTATGAAACAATTATTGCAATTTTTTCAACAGTTCAGAATAGTTTCAGAAGTCGTGGTTTAAAGAAGTACCCAATTACGTTTGTTTGTACATTTTTATTTAGCTATAAAAAAAATTCTCTTACAGCTAATATATTACTTTTTTTTTTTCTTCATCTAAATATTTATTATTACATTAGTATTTTACTAAAAGCCCACTACATACGGGAAAGTTTACTACACAGTTCCTGTGCAGTCTGAAAACTGTCCCGTATAAAGCTAAAACTGGATGAAAAACTGTGTGCTAGTGTCAGATTCTCACTGTGCGCTAATTCCACACAGTTTCGGCGCGCGCGCATCACCGATTACGACAGTATAATACGTATAATATTCAATAGTATCGGTAATATTACAAATAAACTTTGATAAACTTTTACTATAGCAAATATGAATATAATGTAATAAAAAATATGAACTGAAATCCTAGATCGAAATTCAAAATATCGAATAACGACTATTTGACAGATGAGTAATGATGCCAAATTGTAAAATGTTCCTAAAGTTATTCATAATATGTTGAATTTATCTGCGCTTATAATTGCATAAAATTAATTATTTAAATTAAAATGACTCCAAAACTCCAAGACACTTTCAGTAGATTCGATAAATCTCCACAAAATCGATAGATCTGCAAAAAAGCGATAAGATAGGCGACGATAGAGATTATGAGTATGGCGACATTTATGGCAGTCCGACTGTGAATTCTATGGTCCGACTGTCGCTTTCTGCTCATGCCTACAGACAGTAAACTGTGCCGTGTAAAGGTAAAATTCACACTGCGCAGTTTTTATTGGTCAGAAAACGATACAAAAAACTGTGTAGTTTTCTGAACAAGAAACTGCACAGTAAACTGTAAACCCGTATAAAGTGGGATTTAGGTTGCTTCTGAATTCATTTAATCCGTTTATTTCTTTGACAGTCTCCGGTAGTTCATTATACCTTTTGAATCCTTTGTTCTTTATGCTGTTCTGAGTACGTGTCTTAGATCTATTGATTGTATTTAAATTATTTTTAATTCTGGTGTTATACTCATGGGTGTTGCGGTTAAACTGAACCTTTGTCATAAAATAATCTGGTAATAAACCATTTTTAGCATTTTATGAATAAACACCATTGTATTTAAATCAATCATTTCTTTCACGGATATCCACCCAAGATCTTTCAACATTTTCTTAATTTTTGAATATCTGTTACGCTTCAGAATTATTCTCATTGCTTTATTTTGTTGGATCTGTGTTTTTTCTATTTGACCTTGGTTGCACAAAAATAATATTGTAGCACAGTAATCAATATACTAATTATGTAAATATTCAATTATGTTTAGTACTACAATGTGTTATGTATAATACTACAATGCCCTGACTCGACACGGACTATCTAGTGAGTCGGGGCCAGATCATTGGCATGGGTCTCTACCTTGGACTGGTTCTGAAGTGTAATACTGATCATCCTACCTTCATGTAATAAAATGATCCAAGACAAACTGCTTGGTGTACCAATGCAGTGCCCTATGCATCATTGGGTGGGGGATAAAGAAGTAGTAATGTACTGTAATATTTTTTGTTTGTATTTGCAGAGATTTTACATTCAAATTATTATCACACAACAGTGGTGTCACTGATGTTTCAAGTGATCTAATTTAGTCGGCTGTGCTAAATTTATTTAATTTCTTAAATCTACAAATCAAATCAACATTTGTTAAAATGTTGAAAAAATGTTTTACATCTGATGGCTTTTCAAGCACAAAAAAGAGGCCCACCTATTCTCAATTTTTTGCTTTCTGTCCAAAAAATCTATAATTGATTGAAATAATCTTGATATTGAGTTTTATATGTTTCCATTTACCTACATTATTATTTTCCTTCACCTCTGGTTGCATGCTGTACTTTCATAATATCAGTTTGTGTTGACATCTCTTATGTTTGTTTCCCTTTGACTTTCCTCAAACCTAACACCAAAATAGTTTTACTTTTAATACCGGAGGGAAGTAGCACTATCCAAATTCATAAATGTGATTAATCCAAAATATTTACCATGCTAAGATTTTTTATCATGCTGATAAAATAAGTAACACTCATAACAGGGAAGGAAGAAGTGAGCATTGTGAATGTGTGTAACATATAAAAAGAGAAAGTTCACCATTTACTTCCAACAAATAAGTTTTCCTTGGAAAGTGTACGCTGAGCACTTGCGGGCATGAACCTGTTTCTATAAGCTTTGCACATCGCCAGTAACGATCATTTAACCCCTTCGTATATGAGGGTGGTGGCGGAAGAATGAGCCAAAGGCATTCATTACTAACTTTTCTACTTTTGAGCATTTTTATTTTCAAATTTTGTAGTGTATTTCGCACCTTATGTAAAAATTAGTATTTCGGCACCGGTTCACTCGCAAATTTTTTCACTAGCTATGTCGGGATTTTCTTAAAAAAATTGTAAGAAGTTTTTTTATAAGAATTTCGGTAAAAGCAAAAAAATTAGAATGTTTAGTATTGATTCGCCTTTGGGTTGTTCTTCTGTCCAGGTTGCGAGTGGACAGCGGAGGACAGGCGCGTGGAGGGGCACGTCCGGCGCATTGTCAACCCCCTGGGGGCCGTGGTAGGGGCGGCCTGCAGCCCCTGCAGCCCTCCGCCGCCCTCCGAGGAGTATATCCTGTCCAACGAGGACGAGGCGCTGTTCCGGCCCGTAGTGAGCGCCCCGCGCAGCCTGCCCGCGCCGCGCGCGCCGCCCACTCGCCCGCTGTCCTCCGACCTGCGCCTGCCCGCGGGCTGCGGCCGCCTGGAGCCCGGCGCGCCGCCCGCCGCGCCCGCCGCGCTCACTGACCGCGTCGTCATCATCCCGCCCGCCTCACGCCGCACCACCCCGCCTCCGCTGCCCAGCACCACCTTGGGACCGACGTGCGATCCAACTCTCGGGTCATCGTGGATTGCTCCTCCTTTTCATCCCAAGTCATTGGAGTATTGAAATGGACCCTGAAAAACTCCACCCTACGAAAGTTGCTCCGAAAATTGATATAGTCGAACCGATTAAAAAAAAGAACAAGGAAAAGAAAAATAGCAAATCTAAAACTTCGAGTCGTGATCAGAAGAAAGTACAAACCGACGAGTTGGACGAGGAAAAGGAAGAGCTGAGATACAATATTGATACGAAAATAGCTCAGCCTGAAGAGTACGCATACAATTCCTCTACAAAAAGTACTCGGTTGGAAGAATTTATGCCTAATATTGAAACTAAAAAAGTTCAATTGAACGAATCAAAATTCACAACCGCTAAGAAAAAAGCTCCATTGGACAATATAAGATCCAATGAAAAGAATATTATTGATACTGAGGTATCTGAAGCTCAAGTGTCGCAATCTTACTTGGATGAAATATCTAAAGCGGTAGATAGTATGGAAATATTTAACGATGAAATTGTCGAAAACAATATAAACCGTATTTCCAGCTACGATTGGGCCAAATCGTCTAAATCCTCCGAAACATCGTGCGATGCTACACTTAATTTCATAATGGATGAGATTTGTTCTGATGAAATGGTAAAGGAGACCAACGAAATCAAAGAAAAGGTATCTCTGATAACGAAGAAATCGGATAGATACACACTTAAAAATATGCCGGAAAGGGAACCCCAGTGGAAAGTTAATCCTGATGAAGAATCTGCGTGGGAAATGTTATCTGACTTGCACCGAGTGAAAACTGAAAAACTGACAAGTGATGAATGTCTACGCAATTTTGAAATTGACACAGCCACCTCTTTCCCTGTTCCCGAAGTAAAGGAAAATGTCAACGTGGATAGCGGGAAACTTAAGAAAAGAAAAACTAAATTGGTCAAACCAAAAACAATTTCTGGATTTAAAACAGAAATATCTGAACCTGTGGCCAGTAGGCCAGCAGTTGTGGAAGATGTTGATATAGATTTTGTCATACCCGAAGAAACCCCCAAACTTAGTTGGAGCGCTGTAGCATCATCCAAAAATAGAAAAAGTGTGGAAAAGGAATGTGTTGAGGTATTGCCCGCCACTAAAGAAGAATATGTCTATTCACCTCCCCGAGATGTAGAGTCACTCGCATCCAAGTTGTCTACAGTTTGCAATAAAAAAAATATTGTCGTCGCTTTATGTGATACTCCTCAATCTGAGTTATGTTTCATCGACGAACACCACTCCGTCTTTATAGAACCTCCGCCACTCGAGCCGTTGGACTTGATTCTGGATGAGCAGAAAATTCAAGAGATGCACGACAGTCTCCTGGATTACTCCCAACGGCCCGTCACCACATCCGGTGTGTCTTCCGAGAGAAGCTTCTCTCTGTCGAAGGGGGACGCTTCTCGAAATATAGAGGACTTCATCGGAGCGTCGGATTACAATCTGCCCGACTCCAAACACTACGAAGAAGAGCTGGAAGATATAGGATTAGATAACGCCAAGAGTTCCCGATCTAAGGTCATGGAGAAGTCGTCGGATGAAGAAAACAACTCTCCTTCTTCATCTCAGACAGAGAGTGACGATTGCTCCAACATGGTGACCTCGGAGATGAACTACACGTTGGAAGGAGAATCTTCGGTTGTTGCTGATGAGCCTCTCGCTCTGGTTCCGCCTTCTGCCAATAAAACTAATAAAAAGAAACCAAAGCGTAAACGAAGATAAAACATAATATCCAATCCTTATTTTTAAATTTAGTTTTAAAATGTTTTGACATGAATCATCCGCACTATTGTTTCAAAACTAAGATTATCTGAGAAAGAGTTTATATTTATACGGAAGGAGATATCTTAAATGAAGCTTAATGATACCCAACATTATGTTTGATTATTTATTCGAGTCATATTAATTTAATTGATCTCATACTGTAAATACATTTGGCATAATTGCAGAGCTATCATTATTTATTTGTGATTAGATGTTTGTAAAGGACCCTGTGAATAACACAGTACGCTATATTATGGGTTCTATTGGAATTATTTATTGTTAGGATAGTGTAATTCTCGTAAGCTATTTGTACCTAGAGAGATATTAATGAGTGTCTCGCACTTTGTTGGGAGCTCTTTACACTAGGAACTGTACGGTTAGCTACGAGGGACCGATATTTGCTAACCAACCCGAGTACTTCTGACTAGACTTGTGAAGTGGAAAGAGAACTATTTGTATACAACTTGTTAACTTACAACAAAGTGTGAAATATGATTTGGAAGAAAACAGGAATTCTTTGATAATTCAATATGTAAGTAACACAAACACAAGTGTTGACAAAAAAATGAAATCACCATTTAATTTGTACTTTTTGTTTAATTTATAATCTTAAGCTAACATAAGGAAGTATTTATCATTCTTGAAATTTTGAATTTCTTTGGTTTATACAAAAAGTTTTGAAACATTTCTTATTGAGAAATTTGTTTCGGAATAATATATATTTGGATACTTATCTTCACTACATTATTGAATTATTTAAGAAATAATTAGTTGTGCAGAGCAGCGTTTAACAATATGTGTTCATAATTAAATAGTATTATTTGAAATTTGATGAAGGGTAGCCGGAAAGCTGTTTTTATTTCCGGCTAGATTAGTTGATTTATTCTGCGTGAAAAAAAGAAAGAATGAAAAAAATGAGTGCATTAAAAGTGTTGTAAATAGAATATGAATGTGTATTGCGAGTTGCGAGTTGCGAGTTGCTTCAACTTGTGTCAGTACTGCCTCCTTTAGGTGGTGAAATAGTTCACTAGAGGAATTTCTTCTGGCGCTCTTTTCCCCCCCCGTGCTAGAATAGGTATTCTTTATTATTAATATATTTTAGCGATCAACCTAATGGAATGGTTGTCATTTTGTTGTAGACGTTCTTACGCTTCATTTTTTCGAAGCACCATCTTTCTTTTAAAGGATGAACAAATGTTTTATTGTTTATTTTAACACCCCCTTTCCTCGCTCATATTTATAACAATTTAAGTGTTGATAGTTTTAGAAGAATTTTATTATGTTATATTATTTTCTGAATTATATATATGCACACATTACATGTCGCTTTCGCTTGAAGATAAGTTGAAAGCAAACTTGAATGGTGCCAATTTGTATCACCAGAATCCACAAGACATACTGCTTATTACTTCCTCATAACTTGTGTTTATGGTGGGTTATATAGCACAAACTCTCTCTGTATTAGAAAAAAAAATTAAAAATATAATAACAAAGAAATATTTTAAATACTTTTTCTGAAAACGCAGCTCTCTAAAAAAATTTAAAAATATTAAAATCACGCTGCATTCTGTAGACAGATGAAAATGTAGCGAAAAAAAAATACATAAAAAAATATATAAAAAACGAAAATACTAAAAACGTGTTTTAATTTCCGTCCCTCTGGTAATTATTTTGGAATACACACTATTAGAAATAACATTTTTTTTATTAAGAATTACTACTGTTTCTACAAAAGAAAATAGAACAAAGAGAAGCGGCATTAGGCCACTGCCCATACAAAAACTTGGTGCCGTAAACAATTCTATGTTCCCATGGCAACCGTTGCAGCATTGCTAGGTTACTATAAAAACGTAGTATTTTGTCAAACTGTCATTTTCAGACTGAAATGTTCATACAATAAAGGAATATTTTTTTCTCATGAATTTTTTTTTGACAGCTATATTTAAATTTTTAATTTTTTAATTTATCTACACTCCCATTCCAAGTTTTTTCACTAAAGGTTTATGCGGTGACTCGGTATGGTGCTATTGAGTGCTTTTTTCACCAAAAACGTTTTTTTATGCAAAATATTCACTAAAACATCACATTCATTTTTCTCCATACTAAATTTTCGCATTCCGACAAGAACTTCAACTGGTGGATAAAAACTCTGCGGCCCCCAGCTTTTTGTGGTAAATCGTAAATAGACAAAATTTCCAGCTAAACGACATCTTAACCACTCGACATCTCGACAACCCGAAAACTGGTGAATCTACATCATATTTGGAGTCAAATGTGTAATATGACTTGCAGGTAAGAATTTTTTTTTCTTTCAAAAGCTTTCATAAGTACCGCAGATTAAGTAAAATTGCATGAATTCTTATTAAAATGTGGTTTTTAATTTTGTTTTCTTTATGAATAGTATTAATTTGACTAAATAAATTATATTTTATAACAATTTGCAAAAAATCTATCAACAAAAAAAAAATTATTCTCGAAAACTATAGTTCAAATAAATAAAACAAATCTACAAAATCGACTCCAAATATGTTGTAGATTCACTGGTTTCCCGCTTGTACATCGAGTTTGGTTACACGGTTATGAAGTATGCCGAGATATGCTCATAGACTAATATTATAGACAAGACAAAATGGTTCACCGGGGGTTAAACCGGTGTCCATGGACACCACCTATCGCCTTTGTGATCCAGTACAGCAACAACAGTTAGGAAAGTAGATGGAGTAAATTTTCGTATGAAAGAAATAATTCAATTCCATTAAAATAACTGCTGGATTCACTATTTAAGACAAAATAAAATTTGTCATTATTGACAATTTTCTACTGCAGCGGTAGAATGTTTTGTAGTTCTACTCCCCTGACTACTTATTTCTACTGTTGACTAAATTGCTTCTCGACTTTTAAAAAATTAAAATAAATGGTGTCAGGTCTGAAAAAATCCAAAAGGTTTGTTTGTGTAAGTAAACCATCAGCCTACTTTTCCTTATTCTCACTTACTACATGCACAGGGCACTAGATTAGTACCTTTCCTATCTCATTTTTATCTATATAGTGTTCTCATGGTAAAATAAATTGTTGGTTAGCTTGTTGGGCAAGATATTCAATTCCTATAGAGTTTCTCACAGCGAGCTAACTCCGCCAATTGCAGAGCTGGCAGTGAATGTGTTAAGGCATTATCTAACATTAACTTGAAGCACAGTAGACCAAATCGGATCGCAAATGAAGGACGTTAGCGCCACCACAACTGATCGAGTTTATAACAAGAATTAAGTTTCTTCGTCTCCGCTAATTCACTACATCAGAAAACACACTGTTTTATTAGCATGTTTTATATTAAATATACATGATTTAATTCTACAATTGAAAACACAAGTCATCGTCTTTTTATTAAAAATGGTTTGGTTCAGTTGTCCGATTTTCCGACACTAATTTTTTTTTTTATTTTTTTTTTTTTTTTTTATTATTAATAATAAATTTGTTTACATCAAAATACATATTATGTGAATACAATTTATCAGAAAATTACAAAGTAACATAAATACATAGAAAAAGATTTTAATTTTTTTTTTTTATATATATAAACAAAAATCCCACAAAGGCATGAGCCTGTTCGTGGGTATACAAAAATGTCTGTTAGATGCTCTTATAATATTGGCAATTAACATTATACAAGTTTTTTTTAAAAATTAAAAAAAAATTATAATATAAGTAAAGGAAGAGTGGAAGAAACAGTATTTACATAATATAGATGGTTAGAAAGAATTTACTTTAAAATATAACGAATTTTATTTTTATAGAAAGAAAGAATCTATATTTTTGGATTGTATCCAGATCTTTATAAGTTTTTTAAACGAGAATAAATTTGAAAAATTTGAAATAGTTATATTTTTATCAGAATGCAGAGAATTTACGAGTTTTGGTGCTATGAAATGTGCGTGTCTCTGAGCTAGCCTCGTTTTACAATGTGGGATTTCTAGCACACGGTTCCTTCTTTGACTAGTCCTATTAGAGTTTCTAGTAAAAAAGTTTTGGTGCATATAAACAAATTTAAGACATTGCAGACAATAAATTTGTCTTAATCCCATTAAATTAGCTTCCTGAAACAGTTGGAGGGAGGGAAATGTTCTATTTTTATGGAGCATTATTTTTATTATTAATTTTTGAGCAATTTCCAGACAACTAATGAGTTCCTGTTTGTTCAAATAACTCAAAATAAAATTGGTTCAAAAATCAAAGTGTTTTTATTTATTTTTCATAATAAAAATTGATCCACAAAGTTAGTGCTGATTGAAAATAATATGGTTTAATATTGCAGGTAGTGGTCGTTCTTTCGATGCGGAGCAAGAGGACCTCAGCTCCAGCAGTTTCAGCTCAGCCAGCCGCGCCTCCCTCGACCCCCCCTCCTCCCCCCACCCGAGCTGCAGTGGCGACAACATCCTGCACTTTCCCGGAGACTCAAGTGGCTCTGTCTAGGGGGACTTTACCCACGAATTCAAGATTTCAATTCTCAAATATCTAGATCGTCGAAGAAAAATGATGGGCAAACATTGTAACGTAAGTTTGCTAACCTTTTCCTTGTCAATTTAATATTGCAGGGAATGGGTTACCACTGCTACAACCATTATCAATTAATCTTTCAAAATGAATATTACACATCTTTTGAGAGTTTTATGGAATACTTACTTTATGTGATAACTAATATTTTCTTATTAATAGTTTAAATATGGTCGCAAATTGTGCAAGACTTTGATACCAGGCTGAATATTTAAGAAAAAAATGTTTTCCACAGCAGCCATATAAACCAATGCCATTCATAAAAGTTATATTTTTTGACAAGAGCAACCTATAAGTTTTGTTACACATGGACTTATTGTCACAATATTCAAATCTTATAAAGTTTGTAATATTATTTTACCTATTAATATTAGTTCAATCTTTCTAGATACCAAATAGAAATATATTATAGTTTTGCAAGTTCAGTGTTGACTGTGAGTTTTATATTTTAAATTATAAATTTATTCCTGTGTTTTTTTGGCTTTAAGCGTCAATATGACTTCTAAAATGAAATGTTAAACAATATATTACTATAGTGCGTAGTTTAGAAAAACCTAGCGGCTTTGAGTAAGTCTATAATGATATTTATTCTACACATATTCAATAATTTAAGAAAACATACTTAAAGTGTGAAAAATATACTGATATGTAAATGTAATACATAAGTGATGATAGCCTAAGCTCTTTTTATATGAAAAGTCTTTGAAGAAAAAAAAAAATAGTAATTAAGTTTTATACTAAAGTAAGAATGAATACGGGATTGTTATATTTGCTTTCCTTTATTTTTTGTGAATTATACCTAAATTTTGAATTGAGTAGATCGCTTATTATTGATATCTCAGCAGATACAGAGAAGCTCTGAATATGAATTTTGGATTATCTAGGCGTTTACAGGGCTTATGACCTGTCACTGGCCGGGTTAAGTGATGTATTACAACACTCCCCATTCCGCCCATCATCTGATCAATATTAGCCCAGCATGGGTATAATCCTGTAGGCGACACATATGTATCTCTATGTTTTTATTCCCATTCTTAAATCACATTTATTATTTTATATTACTTTAAAAACATAAAATTAAGTGGACTACACGAGGGTAATGTTTCTTCTATTTTGTTTACAGCTGTCGCATGTTTCAAAAAACAAAGGAAAGCAATTATAATGACTCCACCACTATAAATTTTCCTAAATAAATATTTTGATAAATACGAATGTTTCAAATCAAAGGCACAATTCAATATATAGTAACATGTCGCAGTTTGCAAGGATAATAATATATTTTTTAAAGATGTTACCAAATTAGCTGTAGAAGTTTATACATTTTTTATTGATTCCAACACTAAAATAAGATTTAAACATTAATTTAATAAGCATGTTTCTTCACATTCCCAAAATATATATTTGAATAAACGCGGAATCTAAAAAAATATAAAACGATAACATTATGATTACAGACAGACCTCGGTACTCACATCAAATTCGGGTGTTTATATACAAATTTAAAAAAATTAGATAATATTAATTGTTTTTTTTTCAAAACAAATTATTTTAGATTTAAAAAGACAAGGGTAAAAATTGTTATCATTGAAAGCAGTTATCGAATTATTTTTTCCTCTTATGATTTTGAGATGGGCGCTATAAAAATGTACGTCACAGCAAATCAATTTACCATTCAGAACTTATGTCCTTATGTGTAGTAATTTTTAAGGATTTGTACATTTTGAAGGTTTGAAAAAAACTCATATTTGATCTCTACATGTTTTGTTTCTAGAGCATATTAATATAAGAAATTCATAAAAATTTTTAATTTTTTTTTTTGCTGTAGTAAGTATCAAGATTACAGTTCACATATTTGTGATAAGTTAATAAAAATTAACACATTTTCGTTAACATTGCAATATTGTTAAGTTTTTTTTTATACTATTTTATTTTCTACGGAGTAATGAACATGAAATATTCAAGGAAAATAATCATAAGTAGGGTATTACCTTTATCTAGGTAACATAAGTAGGGTTTTTCTCTCTTTTATAATAAATATTATTTAAATAAAAATTTAGTGTTTCAATATGATTAGAGATATCAGCAGCACTTTTTATTAAATTTCTGTATATGTACATTAGGATTTCAAATTTGTTATTCACACAAAACTCAACCATTGCAGATAGAATTGTCACCTGCTGTTTCTTGATTTAACGGTTACCGGAATTGAAAATACAGGTTTCGGTTCATTTCTAGAAGACAATTAAAACAGCATTTTCTATACACCGTAGTATACCTACTTCAGCTACTTTGAACGCTGAAATTAACACTTTTTAGAATGTTGACAGTTTTAGAAAAAAATTGCGATCTCTGCTTTTAACTGTCATTTTTCTCGTGTCCACACTTTTAGCGTGTTGTTTTACATCATTCAGGTCACCGTTTGCAGCTTTCAAGTAACCGAATTAAAAAAACAAGGTTTTTTTGGGAAATACAATACGGGAGCTTTGCTTACGCAGTATTTTATTTTCTCAGATATGGATTTCTATATTTCAGTTGCTCGAGAAAAGGGGTAACGTGTAATCTGACAACCCTTATTGCAGATGCATCACAAAAGTAATAACTAATGAAACGCTATTGCCCTTTTTTACTATTATAACGGTTACTCAAAATCAACTGAATAGATTTATGTGAATCTTTTTTTATTATAAAGTTATTCAAAGTACATCAATGTTGTGCTTATATCTTTGATAGTAGTATCTTTTAAGTAAAATATAATCTCTTTTGTAGTTTTTAAATTATCCCTTTCATTAGTAAAAAAATATTATATACAACAAATAGTGTATTGAATTAAGAACGTAAAATTAAATTAACGAAGCCGTAAGTTGATAGCAATCCAAATTCTCGTGGAAACTTAAACTTTTGCACTATGCAACTCAAACATTCCCATTACAGTAAAAATAGCTTTCCTGAATACAACACGGCATTACAGAGAACTTATTATATGGTTGTGACGATTTATCAAAGTAATACCCAACAATAATTATTGTTTCCTTATAACTGTCCTATTTATGTATGTATAATGAAAAAAAATATAGATACCGTGTCATGCATTTTCACAAATCCCAATGTAATTAATTATTATTATATTGGACTTACAAACTTTCAAGTATTTGTTACATTAGATCTACTGACAATATTCAAATCAACAAAATATTGTAGCAATAAAATCAGACATGTTCGTGGTTCCATAAAGAGTTTTATTCAGCATCAGCTCTTAATTAATGTGAAAGCACAAGACATAAAAATAATATAGACATACCTATTATTAATATTATAATGTGTGTATTTATAACTATAAACATTACACCTACATAGACATATTTTATCTCTCAAAGCAATGGACGTCTATTAGTACAATATGCAGATAACTCAGTACACACGTAAGTCTAGGATAATAATGAACCCAGCCATGAAGAGATTTTACCTCAACTTCAAATTTACTTCTAAAGGGAGTCATCTGTGTGTCTATGAATCAAGCCGACATGACCTCGGGTCTTGTCTGTTAAATAATAGAGTTATAAAATTAACCTTTAGTTAAATATACTTTTTTATATTTTTATAATAATTTTACAAAACTGTCTGGCGAATTAAATTAAAATTTTGTATAAATATTGTAATCATTATTACTAAGTACAATAGGTATTTTAGATGTCTAACCGAATGCAGTAAAGAATAACTAGTTGATCAATGTATGAGTTTTATGACAGAAAAAATAGGGCGTGGATGGGATTTGCAAAGACTGCGCTACCCAATCAAATGCTTAGTTTTATTTTGTGATTTAAAATTTTACATATTATGAAATGTCTCCACATATACTATTCCCTTTTTAATATAAAAATTACCATAGTGTTAAAATGTTACGCGGGAGCAATTTATTACTTTAATTTAAGTATTAGACCTTCTAAAAAATTATCAATGTAAATCAAAAACTGCCAAATTAATTTTTAATACGTTATGACACAATGTTTTTTTTGTTTGTTTGTTTTACTACTTTTAAATCATAAGTTATATAAATATTTGGGAAAATTATTTTATAATTTACTTAGAAATATGAGTCTGATAATTTGCTTCTGTTAGATCTCGCAATAAGGAGACACCACATTATACAATGAAGAAAAAGTTTTTTTGCAGCCATATATTTTTCTGATTTAAGCCCACCTATATTGTAAAGCTACTTTTATAAATTACTTTCATGTGCAATAAAAATTACCCATTTCTCATGTTACTTTTTACAGTAACTGTATTTTTAGATAAAATCAATTTTGAATCTTAGTTATGTAAACAATATTTTTGTGTACCTATAGCTTTCACAGGAATTTGCATAATGTTAAGTTTGAATATTTTTTATGCCAAGAAGCTCTATAAAATAGTTTATGTCTATCCCATCAATTTATTGGCTTTAAAGAGCAAAATTTATTACGTGTACTTATTCAGTGTTTAATTAAAACTTGTTGAAAACGAAATTGGGCCCGATCACAAATGGCTTGGGACAGATATATAGATTTACTGACTTGCATTTACAAAGATAACAAAAAAAATGTTTCGTCATCCTGGTGTACGGAATATACATTTCTTAATTGTATTGTTAAAAGCGTTAATAGCCAATTACCATTTAATTATTTAAATCTATAACAGTCTCAATTTGTTTAAGATATAATGATTGTAGTTTAAAATGAAGGTTTTGTTCCTTAGGTAAATTTATTTCATATTGACTTACCAGAGTAGTTTTTTATACTACTTTTGGTGGTATTCAATATCGCCTAGTCATTAGCTACCAACTGTGGAATCAAAATGGACCCTAGTTAATTTTGCAGCATTTTCTGGATTCAAAGGATGATACTTTTCCATGTCTTTTTACACACATTTTATTTTTAACTGTCTTTTTTTAATACTTCTTGTTTATGGGCCCCTTAAGGATGAAATTTTAAAATTCACTAGTTTCAAAATATTTTGCGAAAGATTAAACTTTTAACCTCACAATATTCTTCCTTCTTCTTTACTTGAATGATGTTTTCATTGGATTCAGTTGGGAAAATGCGTGAAAATAATTGTAAGGATATGTTGAGTGGACAATTAGCCCCTTATACTTAGCCACCATAAAATAATGTGATTTTGGATATTTGTGATAGTTTCAAACATTATTCATAATCTTTTTAAAACAAATAAATTATAATCATCATATTATTTTACTACGCAAATCTTGTTTCTTCTTAGAAGGCAATGATTATTATATAATAATGTAACACTTACTCAATAGGTGTTTTTTTTAATCAGTAGAAAAGGTGAATAAAACAAAGATAAACAAAAATAGTGTTTTATTTGTTAAAGTTTACATAACAATTAAGAAAGTAATATCTCAACTTGGATGTATTCAAAATAAGACAAATGCAACAATTGATGGTTGTATTACAATAAATTATTACAAGTACATACCTAGATATTAAGATGAGTTACAAGTTTGAAGGACTAGTCCTTGGTGGGCGGAATGCGTAAAAAGTTATGCAAGTACCTACCCAGTAGATTGCACTGTGTGCACTCTGCATTACCGACCAAAGACAGTTTTCATTATCGTTTCTGACAGTTTATTTTCCTTTGAGCTAAGTTGTACAATGTTCCTATGTCCATTTGACTACAAATTAAATCCAAGTGCAGAAATTATCAATTTGTAGTAGAAAAGTTATCATCGCGTGTTTTTTAAAGTAAATATAATAAATTACAACATTCTTCGTGTTTGATCTATAGACTGGAAAGCGATTGATAGACGAAGGAACATAACACACATTTCTCTGACGACGGACGAGTCTTCTTCATCTTTCTTGAGATATTACTTTCTTAATATTGAAAAACAATAGTTCTTAGATAAAATTCAGATTTTTTTTTATTTTTAGTGCTTTCGCACAAACATCATGTATAGATTACGCAGAGAACATCATAGTCTAAGCTTAAATCGAGAGGTGCACAGTTTACACCGCGCTGTGCAAGCGGGTTTCTACAGACATTTGGATATATTTAAATATAATTTATACAAATTTTACAATCTATAAAATTATGGTTTAATTTTACTTTTTATCACATGTTTCTGCTATATCACTAAAGTTAAGTTTAAAATTCACAACAACTTGGAATGTAGCATGGAATCAGTTCCAGATAAAAACATTTTTTTGCTTTCTAAATTAATAATCATAATAACCTACTTTTTTTTTCTACGTGGACGGAACACAAGTCTTTTCCTTTTTGTATATAAATAATTACTATAATTAGGTTAGTACTTTATCATGAAAAAAATGATTCAACTACACAGGCTTTGTTTTATGTAGTAAATAAAACGTGGATATAAGCGATTACCAACGTTTTCCACGTACAGTACGAGACAAACTTTAATGCCGACCTAAAGTTGACACAGAGATTGTCGCAATAGACGAGTCTATGGTAAGAAAGGCGGTACGCAGGAAAGAGGCGTACACATCTCGCCGCTGCGTTTCGAAATCCTTTCGGTATTATTCGGCAATATTTGTATACCCGTTTCTCAATTGGGCGCATTTTACAAACCTTTCTTTTTAAAGTATATTATAATAAAATATAATTACAAGTGTTCTAATAATAACAAGACAAATATTTCCTATTTTTTTAACACGTAGGGTTAGCAAACACTAGAAATTAAATCATGATTATACGTGTACCACCCACAAAAAAACATATAACTCATCAAATATGAAATGTGACTCCTCGTCTGACTGTTTAGATAACCGGGGAAACGATGACAATAAAAACAAATCAATAGCGCCAGTTATGAAAGATCAGATGTTTACTTAAAATCGTGGGGTTGCTGCCAAAAGTTGGTAGGTCCACATTTTAGGTATATTGAGTTAGCGATGAATTGAGTGTCGTTAACGTGAATATCTATGCCCGGAAAAAGTTTGTAGCTCCTCCGATCTCAGTAAAGCAGCTTTACAGCTTATGTTTTTTTCAAGAAAATATCGTAAGTCCAGTTTTTTCTATTATCAAACAAGAAAAAGTTTGTAAAAACACTAACAAAATTTTCTCAGGCAATGAACAAGCCAAAATTGGCATGTATCGTTACTGCCAAAACATTGTAATATCACTAACTAAAAGTTTGTAACTGCACTTTCAATATTTTCTCAACAGAAAAAAGTTGGTAAGTACAACCTTGCTTTGCAAAATAATATATTATATTGATTTTGTGTCATTTATTACAACAGTTGTTTTTTTTAATATATTCATTATACTTCAAATTATTTGAAAAAAAATAGCACGAAGTTTTTATCATTTAGTCTGATTTTAGAGAGAATGTCAAACTTTAAAATTGCGATTACTCCATAACATGTTTTATGGACTTACCAACTTTTGGCAGTAACCCCACGAAATATTAAAAACGGCTGTGTTCGGGTGAGTGAATTGGTAGGTGCACATTGTATTATTTACAAATTACCCTTTCATCTCTTCCCCATTCTGTAAAACTTTTAACGCCTTCAGATAGAATTGTAATTTAAATTCTAATATAACTTTTCCATTAATTATAGTGTTTGACTGTACCTGCGCGAAAATACATCGTACCAACTTCAAGTCGGCTTTAAAGTTAGGCACATACTATACATATTGACACAATTTGGTAATAGATCTAATACATATTAAATTCATCTTAATAGTATTTTTGTAGAAAACAACACAATAATCTCAAAGATTAAATATACATATGTTACGTTAATCATAAGTTATTTTAATGTTGCAAATTATTAGAAAATAATACTTATGTTATCTAAATAAAAATTTAATACCACTTTAATTTGATTTTTTTGTACTTGGATGATAATCCACAAAAAAACTATTTATACTAACATCACTATTCAGAAATGTACGATTCACATTGTATTTATTAAAATTGGTAACGTGTTTTAAAGAATTTTAATTGAGCTAAAAAAGCACAACAGCAATTGAGCAAAAATAAATGTTGTGCAAAAGTACAAGTACTTAGGTATCATTATAGATTCCTTATTCAACTGGGAGGAGCAAGTCGAGACAGTCTGTAACAAGCTAAGGGTATGTCTTTTGAATATGTTCCATTTAAAAACATACCTGCCATACACAGTGCTAATACTTGGTTTATAATGGGGCTGGTCGAGCGATTTATTACCTATGGACTAAGAATATGGGGCCTTACTTTTAATTCTTATATCGACAGGATCAGGAACTTTACAAATCAGAATACTAAAAATGCATAGTTGCAAAAGAAATACAGAAAGACGAAAAAGATAATCCCAATATATTATTTTAACTATGTCAACGTCTTATCTGTGGAAAAATCTATGCAAAATATAAAATATGACAGATCATTTCCTCGACGATGAGCACAAAATAAAAATATCACACCCGATTGAGACAAGATTAGTCTCGGCACAGCGGCTGAGGCAGCCTCTGCAGGTAAACTATTACGGGAAAAGAACATCGGCGTGAGTTATTCCAAATTTATTTAATCGGCTTCCAAAAAGTATTATTAGATTTTAAAAAAACATTAAGACGCTCTTAAAGGGCACACAGTGGTTGTTGTGCAAGGTTACCTACTTTAAATAAAAATATACTTATAATGTTAGATACTAAATGTGTAATAAAAAAAGAAGAAAAAAAAAGTATTAATATGTAATGTAACCCGCAGACAAGTCCCGGCCTTGCGGGAACAATAAATACATTTATGTATTGTCTTAAAAATATGTACATTTCAAATAAATAAAAAAAGATTCTTGGAGCATTCATGTAAAATTAATGTAGCAGTTTGAGTACATAAATTAATGTTGACATATATAGATAGGCATAAAAGTTCTTAAGTCATAAGTTCTCTGAACAATTACAAATTATATCTTAACAAAAAACATTTGGAAAGTGCGGGGCGGCTAATTGGAATTGAAAGATTGTACAATTTTTCATGTTGTAACACTCAAAAGCGTGAACGCAACCTTTAGCAAACGCAGCCACATTACAATACTGAAAGAATTTATAATTTTTTATTTCCAATTAGCCCCGCGTTTTCTAAATAGCCCCGTTTTACGGTATCCGTTTGTTGAGAAGATTAATTCTGGGTTACTTGGTTGGTGGGTGGAGAGTTACCATGTTGGATTTTGATCCTAATTTGAATAGAATCCGAGGCGATGTACCCTTTAAGTTTGAGGCTGTGGATGGAGATATACTTCCCATAGCCGAACCCCTTGGGACACACTTCACTGGAGGGCTTCTGGAAGGCCTCCAAGCCGGGCACCGTGAGCATGGTGTCCCGCATGGCCATCTGCGGGAAGGCCGGGTTGACCAGCGTGATCTGGATGGAGCCGCGGAAGGGCCACTCCAGGTAGTCGTCGTTGTCAGTCTTCATGAGGTGCACATGGATAGCGATGCTCTTATTGTGGACCGGAGATAAGTTCATTCGGGCACAGAATCTAAAATATTTTCATGCTTTTAACAACTAGCTAGGTACGACTAGACAAGATTGAGATGGGAAGATGAGGTTTAACTACTAGCTAGGTACGACTAGACAAGATTGAGATGGGAAGATGAGGTTAAAAAGATGCAGCACAGTTACTGCAAGAGACTGGCTGGAAGATGGCAGTCGAAGACAGACAGCGCTGGAGGTTTGAGTTGAAGGAGGCCAAGGCCCGATTTGAGCTGTAGCGCCATCGGAGAGTGAGGTACGACTGAATATTTGTCATTTCCAGAATTATTTGTATGGGCTATTGAAACAGTAAATTAAAAAATTCACTTTTACAAAGTAAGTGTATTCATCAAATCTAAGAATTGTACGTGGCAGGAATGATGTCCGATCAAATGCTTTATCCAATTAAGGAAGAGAAACTTTAGGTCTACAGATATTTTAGCTAATGTCTATGGCATCGACGGCTACTAATATAAGTTTTAATATTTTTTTATAAAGAATTAATCTGACGGTGAAAAAGAATTATCCGATAATGAAATAGGAAAGCACGAGTTGTCTGGCTAAGAACAGAGTAGTGAAGTATATAAATTGAACAAGTTAGGAGTGAAATTACCTGTAACCATTTGGCGCAGTGTAAAATCCTTGACTGTAGAACATTTGTGATGGGTTCCGCATCATGTGCTCTAATTTGTTGGTGAAAGTGTCGATCTTCCACACGAAGAAGCCCATGCAGTAGCGAAGGGAGAGGTCCTCAAAGAACCTCTGCTGGCTGCTGGTAATAGACATCAGTACCCGTGACATATTACCGATGGTGATGTCTTGTTCCCTGTTCTGCTGCTCCAGTATGATGACCTTCTCAAATAGAGACCTGAAAAGAAAATACACTAAAATAAATCTAATGGATGTCGAGATTTTAACGAATGCCTATAATTGCGAAATTATGAATAAAGTAAAAATAGTATTTGTACTCTAGCGGTGTAAAAAGTAACCTAGGAAGCCGCGGCGCACACTTAGGGAATTACTGATCTAACATATTAATTTTTGTATTTAATACTTAACACGCTGGCTAGAACACCCCATTAGTGCGGTGAAAAGCCAAAAAATTAGGAAGAATTACAAAGTGAGTGGTTTAAATAATATAAATAATTTTATTTCTTACCTTATGAGCGCCTTGATCGACATGGGAGGTTCGCAGTTTTCTAAAGCTGTGGCATTTTCACTCCCCTTCTTTTCATTGGGGTCCCATAATGCTGTGGCTTCGTGCTCTAACTGGCTGGCACTAGTTTCAGCGAGGTTCTGATCTATTTTAATGGTTGAATATGCAGTCATAAGTAGCTGAAAACAAAAAGTAACAAAATTTATAATCAAACTTGGTTATTACGAGCACAGAAATAGAAAGATATCGTTATAAATGAGGGTTTTTACAATTTTATACAGTTTTTATAATGTTCTCTGCTAACACAAGACTAGTCAACAAATTATCAACACTACGAGATGGAGATTGATCCGATCAGATCAGTTTGATCAAAATTAACTTCTCAAAAAAATTTAAAACAACTAAGAAATTAAAAATTTGTTACTTAGATCACTAAATATGCATTTGTTTACTCTGGTAAAACTTCATCTAGTATAACGAGTAATGCTTGTAACAAGAAAATTCAAATTTATCAAGATAAATTTGGTGTACCAATGCAGTGCCCTATGCACCATTTGGTGCGGATAAGGGAAAGTAATAGTAGTAAAGTAAACTTACTCTTAAATGGGTCTGTATATTAGTTTCCATATGCCTGGCCAGGTACTCTTCATTCTTAAGGATAAAATCACAGCCCAAGTCCTTGAAAGAGCACGGTATCTTGTTCTCTCTCAAGCTGGATCTGTTGGCCGAGTTCCGGTGCTCACACCGGCTGACGTGCTGCTCTAACTCCAGGAGGCCCAACTGAACGGGACAACCGTTCATGGCGAACGGACATACCACCCTTTGCTGGAGGATTTCTCTCTTGGTAAAGTTGTCCGGAAAAATATCCACATCTTTTCTTAATTTAAAATTATCTATTGGACAGAAGTCTTTACCCCTGAAAATAATCAAAGAATAAAGATAGATATAAATAATAAGGACAACAGTTGCTCTAATAGTTATTTCTTCCGCAGATACAATGTTTGTCAACTTACTGAAGCCATGCTAGTATGCATTCCCTACAAAAACGATGACCACAAGCTGTAAGTACCGGTTCCTGCAACCAATTCAAACAAATTGAACATTCGTGTCGAGATTCTGGTTGTAAATCTAAACTTCTGTCCGGTACAATCTGAAAACAACAAATAAGTATAGTTTGAATCAATTCATTATAAACATTTAAAAATACGTTAGTGAAGTTTTATTTACTGCAAAATTTTCTTCCGCAGTTTCTCCGCGCGATGGCTCCATTCTTAATATTTCTGATCTACGATTGCAATATCAGGTTGGGTGTCTACGATGCGATGACGGAGAATTGAGGATAAAGGATTTCCATTTATCATAAATTTTACCGTAAAAACATTGAAATCAAAAGTGATCAAAATATGAAAATAACAAATACACCAAAATACACAATACACTTTTGACTTTTGACTTTTGACTCACTTCCGGAAGTTCAGAGAAGTCATAGAAAATAATTATTTCTTAAAATACTAGTGAGGTTAAAGGATGATATAAAATTTTCAATAGTGTCGATACTGAATAATCGATACTTTTATTTTTGACAAAAAGTACAATGAATTCATGAAGCACTTTTAGTAACAAATAATGGACCTATGTGACTTATGTGTGTAACTCAATTTGATAAAAAATGAATACGCGTCATTATCGACAAAATTAAGAAAGGTCTCTTACGACGGTTTGGTCATGTACAGCGAATGAATAATTTATTTCATGTGTGTTACTTTTTTTTCAAAGCCAATAACGAATGATAAAAATAGTGAAAGAACGGCTTAAAAGATTAACGATACGAGTGTGTCTGGATGTAGAAGGCCGAAAAAGACTTGGAATAATCAAGTACAAAGTACAAGTCTAGTGCTTGAAAGTGGTCATGTGAAAAGTCGGAATAAACGGCGTGCGTGCATGAGAAGATGTATGAATGTGAAAGAAGCAAAAGAAGTGTGACAGGACAGAGTGGTGTGGCGTCCTATTTTCTCTGCTTATCCCTTCGGAGAAATGGCATTATGGTTAGTTAGTCGTTTACAGTAAAAATCAATATTCTGTTGTCATAATTTAATTTATTATTTTTATTAGTGTTATTTTTATCTATTAGCCAGTACAAAAAAAATGACAAAGGCCTATTACAGAACGAATGAACGCAACTCTTGCTACGTTGCGAAGTGTCTTTGTCTTTGCAATAACAATAGAAAAAAGGGGATAATTTGACACATTGATTTGACAGTTCTTCTAAAATGTGTGTGTTGACGTTTTTGAAAATGTAAATAAATAAAATTCGACAAATCCACGAAACTTACAAACATTTGACAAAAGTTAAATAAAACAATAAAATGACGAGCGACACCCTCAGTGTAGCTAGAAAATCGCTAACCGATGTGTTAGGTGAGAAAACAAAATGCTACTTCGATCACATGAAGATGTGGTTTAAGATGAAGATAACCAAAGAGAACTTCGACATGGAAGCTCGAACTTTGCTGGCGCCCGACCAGATCCACCTGCACAACAAATTTTTCCTCGCGATTCTGAATAAAGTGGAAGGATTAGCCGAGGCGACTTCGGCGCCGGAAAGAACGGTGTTGCACAGTACGCGGAGTAGCAGTAGTAACAAGAAGCACAGGCACAGTTCTCGCAGCACCTCTGACAAGTCCAACTTCGAGCCGGTGGATATATTGGACTACGTGGCGCCCGGTTCCCCTCCCGGCGCCGGGAGTGATCCCCTGCGGTATGCGGCCCAAGAACTGTTCCTCCCCGACCACGCGCTGGTGACCGGGAGATTTATGATCACCGCCTGGGAACAAGGGCTGGAAGGGGCTGATGATGAAACTATTGATCTCATTGTGTCGGCTGTCCAGGTAAGACAAAACAACAACAAATCACTTTATTTCGCACCCTCGCAGTTAAATTCAGTTCCGCATTCTGACTGCTCAATTCCAAACAATAGTAATTTTAATTTTGACTAAATATTTATCCTTCCTTTTGAAAACATTCTTAATTATGTATTTATCAGATACAATTTTTTTTTTAAATTGTACAAATAAAATACCTATCACTGATAATCAAATCAGGGTAGGAATCACCAATTATCCCTCACCAAGCACAAGAGCTTCCTTTTTTAACTGGTGAGGTATAGCATTAAGTGTTACCTATCATTATTGTAATAAGTTTTTGTAATGTTGTTATGAAATACGAAATAAATATAAAAAATAAAAAAAAAATCTACATGTACCTTTTACTAAAACTTAATTTGATAACGTGATTCGTAGTTGGTACAAGCATTTATCAACCTTGTATCTATAAAAATCCATATCTGCATTCCTTTCTAAACTGCTCGTCTCTGTTAAGATGTCAATTATAATGAAAATATCTTGATTTTCAGGTGTTCCTAAAGAACATCCTAACGGTCGTAATCACACAGAGGAAGGGCTACAAGGTCCGCGAAGACAACTTCGTGCACGACATCGGCAGCGATGTGCCCAACATGTGGCTCCGCAACTCAGCCAACCTGGCCGACCCTGCCCAGCGCCACCCCACGGACCTGAAGGAGGACAACGAGAACCTGCTGCCCACCTGTCCCCTCACCATAGACGAGATGGAACAGGCCACGGCTTTCAATATGGCATGCAGGTAATGATTATGAGTCATGTACAAGTGGGTAATACTTAAATTTTACCAAATCTACCCACTCGATATTCATAAAACCTTCTCTTTCTTTAATATGAGAGAAATGTGATAAAATGATTTCTTTGAAAACCGTTGTGAAAACATATAACTGTTACGTATTTGAAATATAAAGACGACATTACCTAAAATGCCGCGTGGAAAATGATAGCTGATTCATAATAAACAAATGAACAAAGTCCACTCTGTAATTAGTACAAAAAATGATTTGCCAGCATTTTGCCCAAAGTGGACTTATTGCACATGGGAACTATACGACTCATATAATTCTGCTCCTTATAACCCTTTGCACGCTATTTATTTTACACTGAAAATTTAAGGCACTTGCAAAAAAAATTACAAAATAATTGTTTATAAAGTCATTTATTAAAAAAAAAAAAGTTTTGTATTGGGTTAGTATTGAGCCTTTCATAGTGTTTTTATCTTTTTTGTCAATTAAGTATGTTGCCCTTACAAGCTATAGCTTTGCTTGTTGCTGCCAGTTTTGACACAAGTGTCTTTGGTCTGTCGTGAAATTTAATATTCATAAAATTCAACTCTTTTTCCAATAGGCTTATATTCCAAAATTTTCTGTGAATGCAGAAATACAAAACAAAAATCACAAAATCATTGGTTCAATCCGTTTATAAATCGGATAATTAATAAGCGTGATACAATAATTTAAAATTTGGGTTTGTAAAATTGAAATGCGATCAGTTGCATCACCATTTTTAACATTTGTTCTTGTTATTTTAGCGTGCCGCAGTTAAATAATCCCAAAGAAAGGGTGTCAATGCTGGAAGTTTACGAGGCTCTGAAAATCCACAGAAATGTTATAGCGAGTCATTCTGTATATGCCGTCAATATGGAGAGAATAGCAACCACTTTGTGCCACCCGAGCTACTAGCGCTCAATGTGTGATATGTCTCAACTATTATGTAAGTTTATTTAAATCACAAGACAGACAATTAATCGTAAAACATATTTGATTACTGTACTACCTATTGTAATTATTATCAACATTATCGAATAATCAATAAAGATATTATCTTATATTTAAGAAGTTTTAAGTGTGTAATCTTTTATAGACTTTATAAATAAAAATACCCACGTAAAAATGGAAGCAATATTATTGTTTTAATAATATTTACATAAATGCATATTTTTAAATATAACAATTTTGACGCAAACAATAAATAAATAGAAAATAATATAAAATTTAGATTCTACTGTTATATGTGATGTACTTTCCAATAAAGCACATACTATCCATCCATCACAGCTCCTTGATATTTTATATAAAAATGATATTGCAGGCTAGCCAATAAAAACACTAAAAATACACATCAGTATAATAAACAGTATTTGTACACATTAAAATTCAAACAAAAACATACTTTAATATTAATTAAAAATATTATTTATCGTTTTACGGATGTCGCTATGCCGAAAAAATATTCAACGCATGCTTCGTATAGCGAACTGAACTGTCTTTAGACTCCGAGGTCTTAAGGTCCGAGATCATCTTCAAATTGTATCTTCACCAGATAAACGGCCTTGAATGAAATTAATCTGGAAATGAAATAAACTGTTTTAACTTATAACACGTGTACGTAATGACGTAATCACTAAAAATTTTGTGTCCTGTCGCCTTGTGTACGTAATTAATACAGATGTCGGTATATATAGGAATATATAAATGTTTTATGTTCTGTTATTTGATTGATACATACTTAAATGACGCAAAATATGTACATTTTTTGCCATATTTATTGTTGTTTGGTCAAAGCACTATCAAAAAGAAGTAATAAAACACTTTTTAAAAAAAATAACATTAAAAAGTTTTACGATCAATAAAAAATTCTGGCATAAAAATTATCTCAGTAACCTTGGTATCTTAGTTAGGCGCCGAAGATATTCCGTAGTTCGGGGTATTATCTGGGCTGGATGTTAACTGCGTGGTGCTAGTCTCGCTTTCATTAGAAGGGCGAGGGTCTATGGTCACTTCTGTTGTGTTTTGAGTGTCGTCGGACCTTCTCCAAGATATCCTCATGGGCATCTGTCCCGTTTGTCTCTTCTTCCACGTCACATATGCCAAGAATGAGAATGACAATGCAACCACTATCATGCCGATTACGATGCCGGTGACTGATGCGACAGATAAACTATTTTCTAGAAAAGATATAAATTTTATTACAGTAACAGTGTTGACAAATGCTGGATTGATTTTTGACTGACAATTAACTTATTTTACAGTTGATTAGTAAATTCATATTTTTGTGAAATACATGTAAAGGAAAGAAAGCTTTAGTTTTCTGCCGTCCTATCACTAAAAGGCCGTTAACTGCAGGGCTGGTATTACATAGATATCAACCTTATCTATAATGAAGATACGGTCGATGTTTCCGTAATACCAGCCCTGCAGCTAACAGCCTTTTAGTGATAGGATGGCAGTTAGTAAATTCTTGGGGGGAAACAATTATTGGTCTTTATAAATATATTACTTAATCTGTTTTGAACATTTATGAAGTGTTTTTATCGAAATCGAAATCGTAAATCAGTAAATTTTACAATATTGTTACAATAAGTGTTTTTATTTGAGGTTGTAATTTTAGAAAATCAATATTCTCTTTATGGTTCTGGAACTTACCATTGTTATTTAGAATAATTGTATCTCTGTATTCCTCTTCTTCGATTGCCCCATAGCAATGCCAGTTTCCAAAATCTGTCTTCGAAACCTTTGCTATTGTTACGGAACATTCCCCACTAAAAAGTTCTGCTTTTTCTTTGTAGTAATACATTTGACCATTTATTACTATGGGACTGAAAACATTAATTTCATAAAATACCGAATCAATAAAATATAACGCATATTATGACGTCAAACAGTAAATTTTTTCAAAGGGTTTACTTCATATACATGTCATAAATGGTACATGTTTTACCAATAATTATTCAGAATGTGTACCTAGTAAATAGCAAAATATTGTGCCTGTGGCGGTGGTTATACAACTCAAATTTAATGCCATATCCCATATTCCTTTATATTATATGATTTTTGAGTGATGACAAATCATTGGAGAGTTAAGTATTTTTTTTGAAAAAATCACATAAAATCGCCTCAAGCTAGATTGCAAGTCGTCCTGCAGCTACCAAGCACATCTATCTAAATTTCAACTGAAACTTACTTTTCTTTAGTATTCTTTTTGCTGATTTCAAACCCCGTGCCATCGGGCATAATGTATCTGCAATATTTAAGGCTTTGCACGGCACTCGTGGTGACACATTGCAGGGTGGTCTGTTCCCCGAGCCGGGCCGCCATGGTGGGCTCTACTGCGGCCAAGGGGCCCGTGATCCTGACCTCCACTCGGTCCAGGATCTCTACTCCAGCTGTGGGGTAAAGGCCCCATGTGGCAGGTCCATACTCCACTGTCGCTGGGCCGACCGACCCTCAGAGTAAATGAACACTCCCCCACGTCATGACCACTATTTGTGTACCTTTATAAGAAAAACCGATTTATCAATTCATAAAAATTATAATGTGAGAACATAATATAAAAACTCGTATTTTTCAGTAAAACATTTTTATTTTTCATGTATTACTTTTCAATTGTAAAGATTGATAAGTTAATAGAAATTAAAGATGTAATTGCAAATATCATTGAATACTTGTTTAAATTATTAATCTAAATTAGTTTTATAAACCCAAAACCAGTATTGTTTCTTAAAAAGTTTTTCTTTGAGTAGACCTTTTAGCGGAACAGTTCTATTTGGTCTTTCTGTAGTTTATTGATATGAATTTCATATGAACCATGGGTTAAAGTGCAAATTAATGAGTCTTGAATTAATTTAAATTTTAGAAAAATATCTCTTTATCTGTAGATGTCGTAGGGTTTTGGTAATTTTTTTCTATGAAATAAATAATACCTTACCAATATGTTTGGGAGTTTTCCTTTTTAGAATTAACTGTGAACTCTGTACCATTTGGATGTTGTAGCCAACAATATGATATAGTTGTGTTAGCTCTGCATGTATTTATTGTTAAAGTTTCATTAGCTACAGACGTGACTGTTTTTATAGGTGAGCTTGCAAAATGACTAACATCGCGAGATGCTGAAATTACAAATTAAATAATAACATAAATTGTAATTACTTTTATAAATTCCACATTAGTTTAGTGACCTTTCTTATTTCTAAAATAGACATTTACTTTTTAAATTTCAAATTTTTAAAAAACTAGCCTGTGCAACTATGTATAACAAATGCACGTTGGTATGATTACTGATTTAATTTAAATGCTTAATGTATTAAATGCAATAGTAAAGTTATCCACACAAGCAAAAACAGCACATAATTAATTGTACTTTGTATAATGTTATGATTAACTGAACATAATTTAACCGCCCCACGCATACAAACGTATGTGATATGCACACTTTGACTGCCATTCTGCGCTATCCTGTATCATGAGAAAAATAGTAACTAATACTTCTGTCTAATTACTAATTACACTTGAATACAAGTTTTCACAAGTAGTTTTTTCAGGGCAGCCGAAGTGCGCAGTCAAGTTTTTTATATATCTTAGAAAATTACCTGCAGTAAGGGTGGTTTCTATGCAAAAAAATGTATGTAAATAAACGTAATACAGTCCTTTATTTCTATAATAATGAACAGTTAACTTCCATCGAGGAATTGAAATGGACTCATTTAAATTTTACATTTATATATAAGTATTATTAAAACAATCAGAAACCAAAAGATACACGACAAGCTTAATAAATTAATACAATTTTCAGTATTTTCCCCAGTGATATCATTAAAATTTAATTCTTTTTCTCAAGCCTGGGAGTTTGTTGATGTTATTCCCCTGCTTGTTGAGATGGATTCAAATTACGTTCAGTGAAACAATATGATTGGATGAAAAATGGTTAGTTTTAACTTGCCATTGCTGTAAGCGCACAAAATCACCACCAAAACTAATGAACTTAAAACATCCAGTAGCATTTTGGATACTCCACTGAATTCGTTCTACAGGCTATATCCCAAGAGAATGCTAGTTTAGGAATGAAACATTTCAATTCGATAGTACCATTTTATATGTTAGGGTTACGGGGTCATACAAATGTTCTTGGGTTCACATAAGTTTAGTTTAGTAATTATTACCCTCTTAATCTCTGATAATATTTAATAAAACACATAAAATATAACTCAAGTTTGCAGATTGGAACAATACAGATAGCCTACAGTGTTATTACATCACAATTTTAAATGATTTATTTGTATTGACACAAGTATTGTTGACTACTATAGTAGGTACTAACATGTCCAACATTCATGTTTAAATATTTCACTTTCAGAAAACAAAAACTATGCATAATTATTATTATTCATATCTGTAAGCAAACAAATCAGATAACTAAACATAAATATTATTTGTTTGCTAATAAAATTTATTGTGAGCTATAATTATATTATGTGATGGATTTATGGATATAATAACATTTACTATGAAACAAAAATCTTTTTTTTTTTGTGAAGTGAATACCGATTCAATCAATGAAAGAAACTGTTTAAATTTATATACAATATAAATGTTAATATGTAAATTAAGTAATCTTCTTGTGAAGTGTAAATCTGTGATTCGGCTATTTAATTTAAATATTTTTTATTATAAGCCCCTACATATAAAGTTGTAAGTTTTAAAGTATGTCTGGAAATTACACATTTCAACCTTTGTATACTAACACATTTAAAATTCATATTTCACAATTTATTATTTTAGATGACACGAGTGTCACATTTTAATAATTTATTATCATGATAATGTGCCTAATTTACTTTCTTTTAAAGTGATCAATTTTAAAACTTAGAACAACTTAATCTGATCGGCCTTTTTATCACAAAACCACACATGATTTATGGCTATTTGTATATTTTTATCTTTCCTATTCCAACCTTTTAGAATTGATAGATAAAATACAGAACTCTATTAAACACAATACACCTAGGTTCTGTTCTCTATTTACTACTTTTCCTAACTCTTATAAAGTGTTTACCAAAAGTTGATATGGTCAATGGTCACATACTGTTGATATTGTTTATATTAATAATAGCGTTATGAATGGAAAGTGTTAAAATATATATGTTAGAGAAAAAGAAATGTGTAGGAAATTTCAACTTATAACTCTGTAATGATAATAACATATAGGTACTGTCGGGGAATGAGTTCGTGGCGTTCGGGGAAAAAGTGTGTGCGGAGGGTGCATCCCCCGCCACGTTCCTCTTCTACCCGCTCGCCCTTAGTTCATGGTGACATTTAGTGACGTACGGAATACTGCTGATTGTTGATTTATTATTTGGATCGCCACTTTATTTTTAAAAATGACTTGGGATTCCGAAACTCAGCATTTCTCTTTTTCAAAAGATAGTATACAATAGAAATTGGAATAAGAGGATTTATTATTGCTAAACGATTATAGTTTATAGTATTCTGTACATGTGGTCAGGTCTATTGTTTGTGTTAGGTTGAGAAATGAAGATGTTTTTTACTGTGGGTAAGTAGTGTTATGGATGCAATATCACACTTTAAAAAAACGCTGTAAATTACCCATCTATTCATCTCTCTACCATAAACAAACAATAGGCCAGACCATGTGTACTACGTTTACCGACATACTATACTCACTTATCAATAATATTACAAACTACTTGTTTCAATTTCAATTTTGTACCATCCCTATTGTACACTATTTTTGTTTCAATTTCAATAATTGATGGTGTATACTATCCCTTGAAAAAGTTACACGCGCTGTTTCAATATTTTAGTAATCTTACTATTCCCAGTAATAAACATTTCATTTATGTAGCTAGGTACTTGTCGATTGTTATCGATATCGATTTTCAGTATAGTTTAGCAGTAACAGCACTAGCCGCATTCCTTCCGAGCGCCACGAACTCATTCCCCAACAGTAACTGCGTATATAGCGCCATTTTTGTGAGAAATCACCCTAAACAGCATCGCGGTTTGTATCTTAAACCCAAAGATTTAGTGCATAAATATTTGTACATATTTTCATAAATACCTTCAACTTGTTTCACTTACCAATCGAATGATGTTCTTTATTTTCTTTCAAGTTAAGTACTCTGCGCAAATGACCAAGACTGCCATCTTTTGATTTAGTACCCAAATTACACCGCCAATTTCCGTAATCAGTCTTATTTGGGTTCTGAATAGTCATTCCGCATTCTTTGTTCTGAAGACTACTTCCGTAGTACTGAAAAATCGTATTCAGTTCTAATAATACACAGCTTATTTACATATACAAAAAAAATCACAGGTAATTATTTCTTATGACTTTAGTCAAGTTTAGCTGGTAAAACTCATTAGAAGATATAAATTTGGATTAACAGAATCGATATTATGTAGATAAGAAACCTATTATCGAATAATGGTCCCAAGTAGATAAAATACTATGTAATGAATTTTATTATTATTATTAAGTCATTACAATGTTTAAAAAAGAGTTTCAAACATTTTGACCGGGAATTTCAGTCTGATAATATCAATATCATTCATTTATTATATTGTATGTACTTATATTTTTTATTTCATATTCCATACACATACACCATCTATTGGGATACCACTTTCATCATTGATAAATCAGTATCGTGCACAAATTACAGTTGTTTATATTTACCTGTAGTGGTTATTGCCAAGACCATCCACCAAGTTAAAACCTTTGTCATCATTCATTCTTTCGAAGCGACAAAACTGAACAGTTTTATCTGAATACTTTAAGTTGCAAAACATATGAATCAGATTTTTTGATGTGTCCTGTATATATCCAAAATCAATATCTTCATCTGTAAAATTGATTGGAAAATATTTCAGCATTCCATACTGTATTATTATTATGGACAATTTATATAGCGCTTGGAAAATTAAAGTGAATGAAACTCAGAAAATACAATGATCAAAATTAATCAAAAGATGATGAAACAGTTCTAAAAATATGTGTTTTCAGGATAACAGTTTAAACATTTTATTGTAGTGTTTAAAATCGGATTTCAAACAAATAAATAAAGACATCTTCTGTGGACATATATGTATGATCTGATCTGGCCACTATCGTGGGCTTGGCCGCTCGAGTGGTTACAAAAAACTTACTGTTAACTAAAATAGATTTCTTAATCTCAACTTCTTCCACCTGGCCGGGGACTCCTGTCACCAGTTTCCAGTCTCCCTGTAGATTATCATCAACCTTGGAAATGGGCATCTTACAGTCGCCGTGAACAAAAGTGTCTACATTAGACTTTTCCTGGGATATACGACAGTATTCACTGATATTATTTGTGAAATCTATGACAGTTGGAGCGTCTTCGTTATTCACTATTGTAATTTGATCATCGTTTAATGATAAATTTATATCTGTAAATAATTAAATAGTATGTTTTGAGATCTTTTTACTTAGACTATAATATATTATTGTCACCGTTCAGCCAAAAGTCATTAACACTAAGGAACACTGTTTTGAGATAGTCAATGTTTGTGATTTTATTGTGCTTAATTCATGAAAAATTAGTGTTCATTGCAATGATATTCATTTTCATAGATAAGCTATTTTCTTCCATCCCTTGTCATGTCCAGATTTAGACAATTGTCTCAATTTCAACTTGATAATTAAAGGGAAACAGAATGATTAAATGTGTGATTAATTAGATAGTGTAAGATCGATATAGTTGTCTTTGTTTCACTGCTAAATACAAATGGAACATAAAATTTTTACAGTTCTCTTTGAAATAGCTTGTCTAGTTAACTTAACGTGTCTCTGGTTCATTGCGAGTTTTACAATCTAGGCTGACTATAAATATATGTGTGAAATTAAAATTTTCCACTTTTGGAAATTATTATTAGCGACGTTAGGATACTTACCGCGAATAACAAGAGTGAATATTCCTTGTAGAGTTTTGTTTCCTCTCGTTGAAACTAGTTTGTATCTACCTTCGTCAGCCTTCTCAGTATTTTTTAATCTAACACTACACTCAGAATCCCATTTCTCAATCCTAGAAATTCACTTTTTAGTAATAAAATATCAAAGTATTTGTGATTATAAAATGAGAAGTAACAGCTTCAATAATTTGTTATTTTATCTGCAGTATCAACCGAAATTGAGAAGGAAAAATTATGATTGTGATAATTTATTACTACGGAAACGATTTTTTGTAGTGAGTGCTGAAATTATGTTTTACTACTCGGTATCTTTTGAGGATGCTAAATTTATTGGAAAAACGTGGAACTGTTTTTAGATAAAAACAAACACCGAGAATGGGCAAAACGGAAATATCCATTTCTTGATATAGTTTTAAAATTATGTACGTTATGTGATGATTTTCAAACAAATTAAATTATACATTGGTTATCTTATCTCTGGCTTTTCGTAATTAATACGCAAAATTAAATTACATACCTTCCACTGTTAATTGAGTTCATGTCGATTTCTTCAAAATTTGGGTTAACAAGTAAACATTTTTCTTGATTAACAAGAGTTTTCAATAGCTTAATGCTTACAGTTTGTCCTGATGTAATATTAGCTTTGTGTGGAAATGCTAACCCATGTTGTATTGCATATTGGTTTTTGAATTTGTAACAATATATAATATCTAAACAGACAATTTATTATTAACATATAAAATTTAATACATTATTTTTCCACACAATAAACATTCAATTTCTGTAGCTTAGTGGCCTAAAATTCCATAAAAACTAAATAATTATAATTTCGTTTGAGACTTGTATGACTTCTGTGTAGGTAATTAAATGTTCAGAAATAATAAATATCAGAAAAATGCATGATTTGGTGAAGAAAAAAAAAAAAAGTAAAAAAAGTGATTATAATTATATTACTACACAAATACTGTAATACATTCCCTATATGTATTTTTTTTTATTACATAATAATTTTTTAAAAATGAATAAAAACCTACCTAGATTTAAAACAGAGAATGTAAAAAAAATAAAAATAAAAAGTGAACGAAACTTGTCCATTTTAACTTGGACAATATAAAAACTAGTTGTCATATACTTTATTCACAGCAACTGATTGAAATTAAATACTGTTATCTCCAGATGTCGGCATAAAAAAATGATTATAACAAAGTGTGTTATTTAAATCAGTGATGTAATCATAGAATCTCAAAAATTAGGAATGATAAAATTAAGATAAATAATATTTGAATATAAAGTAATTGTAAAACAATTATTATACACAGTATTTTCTACAAGTAATACAAGGTTTAGGTCCCTTGGCTATTGTTAATTTTTTGGTAATTTTTAGCAGCTTGAAATATTGTATTTTTATTACCTTATTTTTTTATAATTTGATATTTATAATGATATATTTTCCTAGATTAGAGTGGGATTATCTATTGGACAGAGGTTAAAATCTAGAAAAGTTGAAATAAATACTCATGTTATCAGAAATGTTTTTAATATTTACAAAAATTGATAATATTATACATAAGAACTAATGTGGACTTAATAGTACAATGGGGAATGGATTACGCTGGTGTTGGAAGAACTATTTTGTATAAGAGCTGAGATTGTATGGGCAAATGTTGCGCCAGTTCATTGGGTTCTATTAGTAATGATGGAGGTATCTGAAACAAAAATCAACAAATTAAAAATATTATTTTTCTGAGAATTCATGTGACAAAAGAATTAGGTAAAATTTCAGACTTTTTAGGATTGATGTATTATTAACTTTTGTAGAATCACAGATTTTGAGCCTTGACTTTTACACGTGGCGAGGTCCGTAAGTACTAAAAAACTAATGTGGTGAATACTTAATTGTTGTGTATCCTACTGCAATTAAGTATTCAATTTCGCTGTGCTAGTTCAATAGGGAAGATGATTTTATCGAATGAATGCATGAACCAAATTTTATAAAAATATGATAGATGTATAAATATTAGTTTTATTTAGTGGTACCTAAACACAAAAAAAATATTGTTTTACAGTGTTATACCACTCATGGTTGCCATATAGAATTAAGAGAGATCGTTAAGCACAACAATACATGTCTAATTTTGATATTGTATTTGTATTGAACTAGTATAGGATTTGTGCATTATATTTCACTTTTAATACTTATGAAAGTTCATGTCTTGTGTAAACATCAAGTTCCATCATAATTGCAATGTTTTTAAAATTTTCTAATTGTAACTAGTCGGATCGTATATTAAGATTCAATTTTTTTTGCAATATGCAGTAATTCGTAACGAGTGAAATAAATTATTGTCCTAGGTACATTTTTTTTTTTCAGTTATGAGCTATCAGACAAAGACAAAAAAAAATTAAATCCAACTATTTAATTGAGAATGTTGAGTTAGCTAATATACCTTCAGATCTGGTATGTCCGCCCCCCTTGCCGTGTATTCTACCAAGACGTGTGTTGCGTTCAGCTGGTAGAACATTCTCGTGTCATGTATCTTGGTCAAGACACCATCCACTCTGAGGAAATATCTGAGGAGGACGAACCAACTGGATGGCATTACTCTCTGCAATTTTAATATATTGGAAATTATTAAATTGTTAATTGTATATGTGATACCTAGCACTGGCTCTGAAGACTAAGACTGATCATCTTGCATTCATGTAATAAATGGTCAAGATTCACTGCACTTGGTGCTCCAGTGTAGTATTCTATGCACCATTCAGTGCGAATAAAGGAAAGAAGTAGTGATTTTATTTAAAATGACAATATTTTACATTCTTCAATGGGATCACCAATATCAATATGTCTACAAGTCTGTATGTTAGTAGTCGGTACATACAAGTCAGTACGAGGTCAATACAAGCGTTAATTGAACTTTTATTAACAAAAATCCATAGATAAACCAATGATTAAATAAATTAAATAAAACACTTAGTTATTTAGACCACTTGAATTTATTTAAGCACTACTATAGTTTCGGAAAGCAGAACTTTCCATCATCAGGTGTAGTAATAAACTAAATATAAATATACAGAAAAGGGATACAAGTATGGGTGGGCGGAGCTAATTAAGGGGGGGTGGGGGGGGTAACTATAGGGGAAACTATAGTAACCGAAACTATAGTAGTGCTTAAGTAAATTCAAGTGGTCTAAATAACAAAGTGTTTTATTTAATTAATTTAATCATGTTATTCCACAACGTTAATGCCAACTCAATAAATAAGATAAACCAATGTATCAACCTCGTATTGACTTAAATCTACATATAGATGTATTGGTGATCCCAGGGTAGTTAGGGCATTACTGCTGCCATCTATAGTTGAATTGTAAAAGCTTTCACTTTGGTTGGTCATCATAATTTTTTTTTCACTGCTTGGTTGATCTTGTTGGAATTATTTATGACTTGGAAAAATTGACACTAATTTTAGATACTATTTTATTATATTTAATTTGCTATTGCAAAAATACACTTACAATTTTCACAGAACACGCTGCGATTCCGTGATCATGGAGTTCATCTTCAAACAATGAGAGATCGTGGTAAAAAATTATCTGCTCGCGCTTTTTTAAAACCTCTATATCAATTTTTTCTTCTGTTGGAACGAGATCGAAGTCAACTAGAGTTCCTTTGTAATCTGTAGTAAATGTCCAATCGAAGGATTTTGCTTTTTGTTCCAAAACTGGCCTGCAAAAATACACTTATGAGAGAAAAAGGATGGGATATTTTTTAAAAGACCCATGATTTGAATTCTGTCTCGAGTTATTTAAAATATTTATGGCTGAAGTTAGTTGGTAGGATTCCACTTTACATAATTGAATGGACGTATCCGGTAAAAACAAATGGATCAAGTTCTACAATTTATTTAATGAAAAAAATATACAGTGATGCGTTATGTCTCGTCAAAATGACACGTTTGAAAGTATCCTAACAAGACAAAAATATCAGTTACAAAATGTCTTTGTAAAATTTAAATTTTAGGATCTAAATAAACCTGGAACTAAAACCTAAGACTACCATCTTACTTTCATGTAAATCGTTAAGATACACGGCACTTAGTTTACAAGTGCAATGGTCATTAGGGAAAGGAGTAAAATTACCTGGATTCCTGCCACTCCTCAGCACACGCCACCTGTACAGGGGGCCGGCCGGTGTCCACACACTTCAGGGCGTCCATGGGGCTGAACTCGATGCGGCCGCCTCCGCCGTACACCAGCAACAGCTTGTTGTTCGGAAACACCATGTCGGGCAAGTGGGGAAATTGCAAAGCTTTGTTGTACCTAGAGAATATAAAAAAAATGTTGATTCTTTTTTAAGACGCGTACCAAAGCTAGAAAAAATCGTGTTTTGCCGTATACTTATAGCACGGGACCAAGATGGTGGCGCCCACTAAATGGGGCTTTTAATTATTTTTACAGAAAAGTAAGATGATCAAATAAAAACTGGCATGCTAATTCCCTAGAATTTGGTGTGCTTTTTAATTACAATTTTTTTTTCTGACACCTTTAGTTACTAACATATATGTAACTGTTAAGTAAGATAACTGTTATCCTGATAATTGAAAAAAAAACTAAAAAAAGACAGCTTCCTGTAATTTCTTCATAGAACTTGCACATATTTTAACAAATCGGTCATGGTATTACCCAGGAAATAGTTTGATGTATATTATGCAAAAAATTTTTTGAAGCTCTGTGTCTATGAATCCAGAATAACACTTTTTTAAAAACACCAAAATTCCTAACGCTGGTTTCAGGTGCATCCTTAATAAAAATAAATCATTGCAACCTGACTATATTTACACATATTTCAATTTGTACATACTCAGCGGCTTGTGATTGAAAATAGGAATGAAGTCAAGGCGTAATGGGGATTCGAATCGGGGATCTCTGGACTCAAAGACCGCGATGCTTCCATTGGGCCGCCACCCACCCATTCAGTTTCAGAAGTCGTGTCTTGGGAACTAATTAGGTACCCAATTATATACAGCGCCCTTTAAGGTGTTTTTTCACAAAAGCAGCATGAATAATTCATTATGTTATGTTGAAAGTTGCAGTTTTTACAAAATTATGGCAGATTTAAACAGGATATTATATTATTTTCAAACTTACTGGCAAAATTGACAGGCAGAAGTAATGTCGGATTCGCATTTTTCGAGATTGTGACAGATGCTTGCTAAAATATGAGATTGGTGATAGGATATGGACCAGTTCCCGAAACGTGTCTCTTCGGTATTTATTGGAAGCCTTTGTATGTCTGATCTACTAGTGCCGCTAACAGGATTCATGTTTATTTAGGTGGCTTCGACAAGTGTGTAAAAACACAAAAGTAGAGGTTAGGGAGATTCGATATTTTAGGACGCTACCGATCAGATGTTTGCATTCACAATTTAAATAGAAGTTCAAGCTCGGAACATGAAATATGCAAATTTTTGGGAAATATACATTTTACATGAATAATTTATAGTTTTATATCTTGAGCATCAAAATTTGATAGAAAAACTGAGTTTGACAGCCGGCAACAAAGAAACACAGATAAAAATGTAATTGAATCTGGATTCTGGATGGCGTTCACAAAACACACATGTCCAAATAGTACTTAAAATATGATCACTGATAGATCGTTCGTCCCATGAATTTTTATTCAATATTTTGAGTAGGTACTTGACATGTCACAAAAATATTTATTTTCGATTATTGTATTTTATGCATTGCGCGCTTTTCTTCACCATTTTAATAATTACCTATATGCACATAATGGGGCTTAGGGCACTGCATTGGTGCACCAACCACCAAGTGCTGTGTATTTTGATAATTTTTTAAATCAAAGCAAGATGATCAGTTGTATGCTTCATAGCCAGTCCAAAGGTGTAATTCCCTTTTCAGCCGATTGGTGAACTATTTTTATTTTTACCCACCTGCCAGGACTAGACTGCGAAGTGATTTGGGAGTTATCTTAATCTTTGTACTAACTTTTTAAATGAAATCCATATGTTCCACCGGATATGGAATGATGTTGATTGATTTTTTCAAGCATATTGAAATATCGCCTGGATTTTTTCGAATTCAAAATGTTTCACTATACTCAATTAAATTATATTAAGGGTAGATGAATAAATAAATAGTTATATTTTTACATCTCTAATATTTATTTTCAATATAAAAGGTGACACATAGATTGAAAATATTTTGTAATATTACAGAACAAAGTACAAAATCATAATTAATAAATTTAACCTTCACAGGAGAAATGTTTTATTTGCAAAATAATGTAAAGTTAAAATAAATAAAAGGACAACATATTTACATATCTCCTGGATTTGTCCACAAAGCCAGAACATAATTATATCTCACTCAATAAAGCTAGGAAAATAAAGTAAAAACATCTATAATACGCTTAAAGTACAGTAAGTTATTATAATAGACACTCTATTTAAATATAATGTATTATAAAGATTATTTATGTTAGTTACAATCTTTCAATGGCTCCATTTCCGTTACCATTAAATATAAATATTATGTTTTGGTATTAAGCAAATCAATCGTAGATAATAATATAAATATGTTTAATAATATTTCTACCTTATAAATCTATCCGCATTTATTGGACACAAATGAGCTTCATGAACGACGTATTTATGATATAACAATAAAAAGTTTATATAAAATTTAGAAATCTAACAAAAATATTTGTACCAATAATTACTACTCGCGGATGTGTATTATTTAACTTTTTGTGGTTTATTATTCAATCTTCGTTACATTTCTTACTGTTTTAGGGCATTGAATTAAGTACGTTAAATTAATTCCACCAAAAATGACGTGAATGGCACAAAGATCTTCAGTTCCATATTAATATTCAGTCAAAGAAAAATATTTACAGGGGAGGAAGTAAGTTGAATATTGTGCTTATTATAATAAATGTTTTTCCGCATAATGGCACCATAATTGTTTTCTGCAGCCTTTTAAGAAATTTCAGTTATCATAATGGTGATGTTTGATCTCGGCTGTCTTATTTCATGCGATTGATGTAGGTGTATTGTGATAATATTTTATACACCTCTCGTATTTTATGAGTAATACATAAATTTATGTATGTATGAATAGCATGTGTACGGATTTTTTTTACGCTTTTCAGATAGAATTTTAATATGAAGACTTTTATGAAGTGAGAATTTTTTTGTAGATAGATTATGTACTTTCCTTAACAATATTTTAGTGAAACTTTTATAAAAGTATCTAAGTAAGAAAATGTTTAGATTAACTGGTTCTGAATTTTTAATAGATTTAAAATAAGTCTGTTCGAGTCATTATTTGTAAATCTTTTGTAAAAGTAATAAATTGTTGTAAAGACAATTTTCGACAACTTTACGTATCTATTTTTAATTGATAAATCGTATGAAATAGATTACGACAAAAAGTATGAATACAATTATTAACGTTATATGTTATGTAATAATATATATTATGTTGTAATCTGTATGATAGATAATGATTACTATAAATGGCCATCTAATCTAGACACATATGAGTTTGGATTAATATGAAAGTACACCAAATTTCACATTCAGCATGGACATTTGATAACACTGAATAACTTCTAATGTTGGCTAGTACAATTCCGCTTTAAATAAATTTGACGACTCTATTGTTATATCATTGTAGGAATATAATAAATATACAAACCTACGGTACACTTATACGAATAAAAATTGTCAAATCTTAACAAGTATATTGTAATTGTATATCAAATTGAAACACTTAATCAGAATACACACAATCAAATATATCATTATGTACTAGGTTATTACAAACTGCACTCATTACTCTTATGTGTTATGTAGAGTGCTAGCAGATGTGTGGAACTCTTGGAATGGAAGTTATATGTGAAGTAGAGGCGCAAAAATAACTAGTGAATTTAAGTATACATCAACACGGTGATCACTAAATTTGTACTGTTTAAGGTTGCAACATAAATACAATCATATTCTGCACATAAACTTACGGGCATCGATACTTCTTATCAATCTATTTCAAAATTGAGCATACAAATTGAGAAAGTAATTTAGTTTTTTCACAAAATTGCAAAATTGCAATTGAAAAGCAAAAGATCGTATTGACTTTGAAAAGATACTTTTTTATAATATGCAACCAAAACCCCAGAAAGGTAAGTCAATCAATTTGACTATGAACACAATCAGCGTACATTTTTTCCATTCTGATAATGGTTTGTGATACTGAATCATATTGATTCAGTTTTTTTTTGCCATTTTGATCTCAAATTGATACTCGGTTTTAGTTAGTTCACTCCAGTCGCGCTTTGCTGGTCTTCCATATTTCGGCCAAAGTCACTGCGGAGTGGAAGCGATGGAAAATGCACAGTGGGAGGGTCACACGCTGAACAATGGCCCAAGCTAAGAAGCCGTAGAAATCCAGCTGTACCTGTTTTAGAAAATAAACCAACATTAATAAGAAATTATTAATTGCGGTGTTTTAATTTGATTTTTTGAATGTATGGCTGGCTTACCGGATTGGCGACAACCTTCTGAGTCTCGAATGTGTAAATGAGCCACATGGTAACGTTGCAAATTAGTAGGAAGGTCACCACTTGGCGAGCCGGCTTACTGCGGTCCTGTTCAGGGAGGTGGACACGGCGACGAGAAACATCCGCGATGAAAAGCAACTGTAGAACAACCTGAAAAGTAATACATTCATTAAAAAGATGTCTCTTTCGAATAGTTGCGCAGGGAACTCTGTCATATTTTTTAGATCTGTGTTTATTGCAGGTCTTAAGAAATAATTAGCAATTCAACATTTAAGTAAATATTTTCATATCTAAAAGTTAACGGAGTCCTTACAAATTTAATATTTTTGCTTTGGATTTTTGTTATAACGACTTACCTGTACGACGCTTAGAATGCCGGTGATCATGACAAGAAGGTTGGGTTCATTAGTGAAGGCTCCTAGACTGCCGGCAATGACGCTGAACACGGCGTAGATGAACAGACCAAAAGCGGACTCTCGCAGCAGTATATCGTTCAGGTCCGACTGTTCCTCGGAGCGGAACTTCAGCTGCTGCACTCTGTTGAGGGGAGAAGAGGACAGACCATGGAGAGGAGACTTGTAGGTCCAGGACATTTGCGAAGCTCTGTTGCGGATATTTGGCAACAGTGGAAAGTCAACATTACAGTGACATTGCACATTGTGCATTTAATTAAGTGTTGTGTTTATTTTTTAACAATTGCAATTGTGTATTAAGCAGATGTGTCAAGTAGTAAATGTTTTATGTATTGTTAAAGTTTTAGTTATGTAGGAATGATTTTTTTTTCAAACAAACCAAACAAAATTAAATAACGTCACAAATGTTACACATTGATAGGTCAAATAAATTAATGTATGTTTGAGAAGGAAAGTAGGAGGTGACAGGTGACAGGTGGAAGGTTGAAATCAAACAGAAAATAAAAGTGAAAATGAAATCATAAAATTATAAACTTAAAACACAAACGCATACACAGTAAAAATACTTAAAAATAAATGCTACCAACTAATCATTTCAGCACTAATTATTCTTAACAGAATATAATAAATCAAAATAAAAAAGGTATTTAATGATGAATTTTAAATAAATTTAATGCATGAAAAGGATTTCAATTAAAATATTAAAAGGTATCTCTAAAGGGAATACTCAAATTAGGATAAAAATCAATATTATGATAACACATTTGCATGCATATAAATAATAATAGTGACTGTGTGAATGTAAATGTGCTTGATCAAAGAGTGTAAGATATTTTAAACATTTTTGATGACTTTTCATTTTGTAATTTTTCAAAATGCAGTGTTTGATAGATAATATTGTGAAGGAGTTTTTAAAAACCTAATAATTATGCATCTCTTTATCAAATTTTTTTTAGAGGTTTTATCCGGTGACTAGATATAACAGAAAAGGCATTCTGGACAAAAAAGAATCCAAATAAAGGACACACAGTATTCAATATGGCAGTACAAAATATGGCAACTGAGTTCATTATTTTGAATAAATAGCTAGTTTACGATAACTTATGATTCGGAATATTGCATACTATCATAGTTATCATTAAAATTAAATTTCTTATAATTTTCTTGAAATTAATTTTTAAAAAAATAAACTATCCCTTGCATTATAAAACTGCATATCCCAAAAATCATATTTTTCTCATCTTACTAATTTTCTCATAAATATTTTTCTCATCTTCTTAATTTTCAATGGGGCACAATTTAGAAAATAATCTATTTTACTAAGCTCATGAATAAATGAGGCAATGACTGGGTCAAATCGATTCCTTTATGAAACATGTGAAATTGCAAAAGTGGTGGATTTTTTTTGAGATACGCTGCCTTAATTTTATTTTAACATACCTTATGAATCCAATGATGATGGCCAAGATGGAGAGTCCCATGAGGGCGCAGTGGGAGACGTCCGCCAGGTAGATGGCCAGCAGGCCAAGCTCCGGGTGGCGGATGAGCACGAAGAACAAGATCAGGCAGATCAGGGAGCCGACGAGGAGCAGGAGACCGAAAAACAGGCCCTTGGAGGCGCCCACGCAGTCCACGCGACCCGTCTGCTGGGCGTGGGCCATGGCCACAGCGCGGCGGGACAGCATCACTTCCAAACGGTGCTCGAGATCCTCTTCTGTCATGTAACTGTGAAAATATGAGGCAGTGAATTTTTGTTTTTTTTTAAGAGAAAAGAAAGATTTGCATAAAGTACATGAAATGACAGACCCAAATACGTATTTCAATATCGGGGCTGCTTTCAAATAGTCGGAAACAACTGAACCAGAAATTAGGAAACAAGTTATGATTGAGTGCTAACCCAGATTCTGGCCAAACCTGGTTCATGTAACCATTTCATGTTCAATTAATGAAACCTTTTTTTCCTTACTTGTAAAAAGCTACTTGACGCTTAATTTGAAGCAATTTTTATTCTCTACTATGCTCTCATTAGTTATTGAAAGTCGATTATTATTTTAGTCATATTTTCACGATTTAACTACATTCCTAAGTCTAAGAAATTGATTATGAACGATGCCAACTAGCAAATTAATTACCGAGAATGACGTCCAATATGCTTCCACATGATGTAAATAACGGCAGCGCCAATGAGAGAGTATTCAATGATGAACGGGTAGAGGTAAGGAGCGGAGTCTTGTACGATGGTTCCCATAATGTTCACACGCCCACAGCTGTTATTGGCCACTAGGGCTGATGGATACAGGCTATCCAAACTCTCAATGGCTGTTGTATTTTGATTGAAACCTGTGAGTGAAAAAAGAAAACATTCATTTATTTGAAATAACTCTTTTAACAGATAATATCACTCAACGCAATAATGCTTCTATTATAAATAGAATAAATGCATGCATACATAGATATATAATTAATTCTACATAGATATATACTAACAACATATTTTTTTGAAGATCCCTGTTCAGTTAGTCTAAAAGATTTAAGCTAACGATAATGAATAGGTACAGGTATTTGAAGCACTTGATTTAACAGGTCGATATGATTAATTTGTCATTTGATTGCGAGTTTATACTTTTAAATTCCTGAATTATTTTATAGGAACAGACTTACGAGCCATATTTTTTTATGCAACGTAAATATTAGTACAGTGAAAATTTCGATAAAGACATATTTATGATATACATACTTATATAATGTTCATTCTCGAAAGACAGGTAAAAGTTGAAAATAAACATGACTTTGAATCTATGTGCTGTGTTTACGGGTATAGTATTTACACATAATACTTTTCTCATAGATTAACTTGCTAACCAAAAGAGCTCTGTAGCGTTATGTGTACTAAAGAGTAGGTATCGAAGTACTTTGAAGCCAACGCATCCGAAAACCCACCAGGAGCGCCCTTGGAGTAAGTTTTTTTTACACGAAAATTGAGCATATTTTAAAAAGTTAGTGGTTAAACCATTACTAAGAACAACAACTATCTACATCCAAATCCAGGCATCAAATAATTTAGTACAAGTGTAAAGTGAGACTATTGAAACGTATTGAAGAAAAACATTGAAACATTGTCAAATATCAATAATATATATTATGTCAGATTAAAACCTCTGTATTTTTACTATCCAAATAAGTTATTTGATGTAGGAACTGGATTTTTTAGTATACATTTATTAGTTTCTAAGAAACGAAATGAAAGATTCTAATAACACCCATATTCATAGATACACCTTAACAGTACACATTCCACTATCGTCGCAGCTACATGTAAGGCGTTTGGAATGCATTTTCTAGAGGTTAAGATATGTCTCTGTATACAGGTACAAGAAGATAATTGGCACCACAAACCTGAGTTAGAAAGAGGGCCATTATCAATGTCGTAGTGATTATTGTTATTTGGATACTTCCAAGGGTTACTCTCCTCTGGTGGCGCGGAGGTGGTGAAGATGGGAGCAAAGGTTCGGTACAGCCAGTCCGCAGCGGCCGTGATAGCCGTGGTGGCCTGGGTGGGTGCTGGTGGACGGGGACAGGGTGGACGGGGGCGGGGGGGGAGGGGTGGTCCAGGGGTCATCGTTAGCCCACGGATCTAATGGGTCGGGTTGGGCGTCGTACCACGGTTTGGGAGTGGTTGCGATGGTAGTTTTGATATTCCTCATGAACGTCGAAGCGGGGGTTTTAATGAAATAGGGAGGATACAAGGTGCTCGATGTCGCTGTAAGGAAGAAAGTTAGTGATATTTGTTAATTTAACGAATATTATTTTCAAATGCTATTAAAGTGGTTAATTATTAGACAATAGACATGCTTACAATAAGATAAATAATACAAACACCAATTTTAATGTATGTTTCAGCTTGAGTTTAAAATTAAATAAATTAGAAATTATCCAAAACCATTATGAATTTATAACTGAACACCACAAATTAAAAAGCGTGATCACCATGAATTTAGTAACCCAAAGCCAAGGATTTTTAATGTTAAAAAAACACACTTTTTGTGCAATATTTTTATTATAGCTCTCAAAACGTATGATGAAATAATTTCAGCAATGAATATGGAAATATTTTCTTCATAATAATGACAATAGTCAGTACCGAAAAAGTATTTTCTTTTCATGAGCCAAAAAAGATATCAAAATGTAGTGTCAATATACATAGTGTTACAAAACTCGATGTACAAGCGGGAAACCAGAGAATCTACATAATATTTGGAGTCGATTTTGAAAATATATTTTTTTTATTTGACCCATAGTTTTCGAAAAAATTGAGTACAAAGTTGTTTTTTTTTGTTGATAAAATTTTGCAAATTGTTATAAAACATCGTCTTTGATCAAATTGATACTATCCATAAATAAAACAAGATCAAAAACAGAATTTTCGTATGAATTTGTGCAATTTTACATAATAAAAGCTTTTATGAAGGGAATTTTTTTTTTCAAGTTCAAATTTAAAAGCCACGTTACACATTCGACTCCAAATAGATTCACTAGTTTTCGGGTTGTACTACGACTTTTGTTACTCCATGTATAATGCATGCTGTGATATGTATTGAATGCAAGTGTGACGTTTCCTTACTCGGTATGTCCGTAGTGGTGCTAGGGGTAGTGAAGGCGATGGCTCTGTAGGCCACATCCCGCAGAGTGGTGGTGGAGGTGGACGGGGTGGTGCGGACTGGAATGGCCCGGGGGATGGCCGCGTCAACTCCCAGTACTGCTCCGGCATTACGGAGAGTGTGCTGGCGGATGCTCTCTGTTGGGTGAAATTCAATGGTTTATAAAATGTAGTTAAAGGTTTTTATGTAAGTTGTTATATAAGTGCAAAGCCTTAAGAGTTCAAATTTTTTACTGTGAAAGATATGATATTTTTATTTGTATTTCCGTGCATGAGGTCGCGGGTCGATTCCCAGGGAACATGAAATATTTATTTACATGTGATTTTCATATTAATATTTCATGTGTGATACCTTGGATTGGTACTAAAGCGAATGACTGATCATCTTACCTTCATGTAATAAAATGATCGAGACACTGCACTTGGTGTGCTGGTGCAAAGCCTTATGCACCATTGGGTGTGGATAATGGAAAGTGGTAGTAGTATCTTTTACTTGGACTTTGACTAACACATTTGTGTTATTTACTCATAGGCATAATATATCATACTAAGATCAGCAGAACTATGCATTATGTAAATTAACATGAATTTTATGCTCCATACTATATTTTATAGCTTAAATACTCTGTTAAAACAGAAATTCAGCTAGAATTGGTGTAGCAAAAGGAAGGTATTATATACATGACATGTTTATGATTTTTTATAAGGACATTACCTAGAATGATTCCATCTTCTGGGTTTTCAGGATGCTTCAAGTGATAAGCGGTGATTTCCTTGAGTGATTCCAAAACCAAAGTACGAATCCAGACACACAAGTTGGTAGCCACAACGTGCATCAGGCCGAAACGAGCAATCACTTTGAATCGGTGAATATTGAGCTGCAATTCAATCAGAATTACTAAGAAAATGTCACTGGATTCCATGATATAAAAACGAAGGAAGAATACAATAATTATGTGCATAAAAGAATAAATTATTATTCATAATGGATTCAGTGCAGCACATAAGATTAGTAAGTATAGCGTAATTATTATTCACATTTTTCAAACTAAATAAAGTATTGGAAAGAACGAGCG
>JAGVSP010001466.1:0-40594 GCA_022494985.1 Micrasema minimum
AAATTCCGCAAAATAAAAAACCGTTACGTGTATTATTAAAAATTTGGATTTGTTAGCACAGAAAATTGTGTTTTTAATGTTATTACTGTAGCCTCTGTTCGTAATTTTCAGTAATAAAATATCTACAAATACTTGAAGACAAATAACTGGATTATACCCATGCTGGGCTAATATCAGATATTATTGATATCCCAACAGAGACAGAGAAACTCTGGAAACGAATGTGGATTATCTAGGCGTTTACAGAGCTTATTACCTGTCATTTGCTGGGTTAAGTGGCCACTTGATGTATTACAACATTCCCCATTCCGCCCATCAGCTGATAACCATACATGACAAATTTCGGAACATCTATTAGTATGAATTATCGCGTGATTTTCTCACTGGTAAGAAGATTGTTAAGCATTTTTGGCAATTAATCTTTATTGGTGCAGGTAAGGCTCATCCGAACTTAATTACTTACTAGAAGACGCCTTTTAGAACTTCTAGACGTCTTCTAGAACTAAAAACACTTCATTATATGAATACTTATGCGTTTTATTTTATTTTATATACATTTTATAATCTACAAGAACAGTTTATTTTATTTTTTAATGAAATTTATGCGATCTTGTGTTATTTGCACATATTTTAATTTAAGAATTCTATTTTCAATAAAAGCTAAGCGGCTTGTGCTTGAAAATAGGAATCAAGTCGTGGCGGTCCGTAGCGTTCATCTACAATCTACACTACTTAAGCCCGCTATATATGGGACAGTTTACTACACAGTTTTCTGTGCAGTCTGAAAACGGTCCCGTATAAAGCTAAAACTGCATGAAAAACTGTGTGCTAGTGTCAGATTTAAGCTGACATGACAGTCAATGTTTTTTATGTAAACGTTTAAGTAGACATTGCTTTATTGTATGCTTTTAAATACGTAAAAAAACCAATAACATATTTACATTATTAGCTAAAATATACAAATTCCTGAAAGCAAACATACGATAATAACTTACAATCGCGTTTCAAAAATACACATATTTAGCGTGTCTTTTGACAGAAGTCTGACAGACTGCACAGTTTTCTGAACAAGAAACTGTGTAGTTTTCTGAACAAGAAACTGTCCCGTATACAGCGGGCATAAGTTTTATTGTAAAATGCTTGTTAACTTGTCGTGACGAAAAAGTCGTTTTTTTTTCAATGCAGGTTAACTTTTAATCGATAATCTCAGATAACCGCGTAGGAACTCATTTAAAATCGCTCCTCTTTTAAACTCCGCTCCAGATCTTTATATTTATGTTATCTCTCCTGAAAAGATAACCCCAAAAAGAAAGATAAATCGTGACCCAAAAACATTAACGTTTATCTAACGCTTTGGAAAAAATACGAAAAGATCGGCATTATAATATGTATAAAGGCTCTCGTGTTCAGTTCAAGGTATCAAAGGGTTAAAGGTTGTGGCTGAGGGGGTAAAACCATCCCTGTACATTAAGGTGCGTAGTGCGTACCAACGCAACGCCAGAAAAATATCATGTTTTACCTTAGAGTAATGACGCGCAGGCTATAGAGGGGCCCTAAAGGTCGAAAACCATTATATGATTGTCAAACACGAAGTTTAAAACATCAACTTTGTATATCTTCGTGTTTATATACAATTTGTGAAACTGAAAATATGTCCATTAACTTAGTTTCGTGTCTGAAAGGTCTTCAGATAATATGGCCCATTAGGATAATCTAATTAATTTGTTTTTTGTGTTAATTACATTAAATTATCAAAGCTCTACTTTCCAGAGGAGTGAAAAAGATTTACATTGCTTTAAGTAATTTATATTTAATAAGTTTTAAATTAATTAATGAAGGCGGCGCAAATGATCGCAATAAAAATAGAAGTGGACGATACAATTGCTACGCATTTTTTATTCAAACAGACAAAATAAGTCAGCAAAACTTTAAAAAATCATCATATTTTTAAAATAACATCATCATTATTCCATATCCGCTCCTAAAGTGGAACATAGACTGATATTATTGATATCCCAACAAATACAGAGAAACTCTGGAAACGAATGTGGGTTATCTAGGAATTTAACTATGACCAGTCACTGGCAAAAAAAAAAAGTCATTATGGTTATCAGTTGATGGGCGGAATGGGGAATGTTGTAGTACGTCAAGTGGCCACTTAACCCAACCAATGACAGGTCATAAGCCCTGTAAATGCCTAGATAACCCACATTCGTTTCCAGAGTTTCTCTGTCTCTGTTGGGATATCAATAATATCTGATATCAGCCCAGCATGGGTATAATCCAGTAATTTGTCTACAAGTATTTGTAATCATTTTCAAAAATGTTGTTTAAAAGGAACATAGACTATTTCGAAATGGGTTGTGGTCTAGTGGTAGATTCGAGGACTCCGGATTGCAATCTCTAGGTTCAAATCCCGCTCCAACACAGCTAATTTCCTGCTTTCTGGCACAGTTATTTCCGACTATTTGACAGCAGCACAATAATTTAAATATTTGAGTATAGTCCGCCTCGTAGCACAGTGGTAGCGCATTTGACTACCGTGCATGAGGTCGCGAATTCGATTCCCGTAGGTCAACATGAAATATTTACTTACATTTGATTTTAACATTAATATTTCATGTGTGCTACCTTGGACTGGTACTGAAACGTATGACTGATCATCCTACCTTCATGTAATTAAATTATTAAGATACACTGGTGTATCGATGCAGTGCCCTATGCACCATTGGATGCGGATAAGGAAAAGTAGTAGTTGTATTATAGGATTTGAGTATTATAAGAACCCAAGTGTTTCTTTTTAATTAATTAATAAATAGATATTATTTTCTAAACACCCATTTCATTTAAATATAATGCAATTTAAAAAGCTGTCAACATACCTACATGTAATTCAAAATTACTCTTAATTAAAACTGAATTTCTAATTTCAAAATTTTGTCACTAAAATTCCCAAATTTGTTGCGCGTTTAAACTTCAGAATTTTTGCAATCTAATTACCGCGGCCTTTGTGAAAGCTATCGCACAAATTTACAATATTATATGAAGCGAACATTTTATATAAAACGCAATTAAAAATATCAAATTAAAACGGGTTGTGAGCCAGCTGTCATGTCGTTATTTTCAAATTAGGGACATATTTCGCCTTTAACACGCGTAAGCCGAGATTTACACAAATCCCGACACATTGTTAAAAAAATATTTAATTATTAATTTAAACCGCTTTGAAGGAGTAAGAATAAATTCGTACGACATTTAAAAAAAACATAACTAACAAACTAACTAACTAACCATCACGCCATTTCCCCGAAGGGTTAGGCAGAGAGGATAGAACGCCACACCACTCTGTCCTGGCATACTTTCTCTTGCTTCCTCCACATTCATACATCTTCTCATGCACGCACGTCGATTATTCCGACTTCTTACATGTTGAAAAAATACATATACAGGGTTATTTTTTAGTCAGTTAACAAAAAAAAACCCTGAATTCAGTATCGTTAATAGAACCCATTTCAATAAAAAAACGTGTCCTTTCTCAAATAAAAAAAAAGAAAAGTGCACTCAAATAATTCCTCAGAAATAGTAAAGACTTGGTCACCGTCCGCCCGGTACTACGCGAGCGGCGTGCGCACCCCTCCGCGCGCATTCCCCCGTCGCACTTACCCTTATGTGCCGCGCATGAACAACAGCTGTGAATAGGATGTACGTAATTTGTAAAAATTATAGGAATAAAAATAATAAATCGTAAAAATAAAAAGTACATGTTTTTTTATTGAAATGGGTTCTATTAACTATACTGAATTCAGGGTTTTTTTTTGTTAACTGACTAAAAAATAACCCTGTATACACATATTACGGTGTTACAAAACTCGATGTACAAGTGGGAAAACAAATACGTCATATTTGGAGTCGATTTTGTGGTTTTTTTTTAAATTGAGAAAATTGACTATTGTAACAAGATGAATATGATTAAATCACCGCGCGCCACTGACATCGAATACTTTCTCCCTCCCACACATGCTCGCTTGCTCGTTCGTTACACGTCGGGAGCCGAAGGGCGCTCGGAGCCGCCTCCCATTAGAATCATCGTGGAGGTGGTGCGGCCGGGAGGGTATACAGGGTTATTTTTTAGTCAGTTAACAAAAAAAACCCTGAATTCAGTATCGTTAATAGAACCCATTTCAATAAAAAAACATGCACTTTTTATTTTTACGATTTATTATTTTTATTCCTATATTTTTTACAAATTACGCACACCCTATTCATAGCTGGTCATTCTGAGTTCATGCGCGGCGCATAAGGGTAAGTGCGACGGGGAAGTGCGCGCGACGCTCCGCCTAGGGGTGACCAAGTCTTTACTGTTTCTGAGGAATCATTTGGGTGCACTTTCCTTTTTTTTTATTTGAGAAAGGACATGTTTTTTTATTGAAATGGGTTCTATTAACGATTCTGACATAAGGGTTTTTTTTAAATAATTAATTAAAAATTAACCCTGTATAAGGCCCACACTAAATTGTCTTTTATCGATAGTCCTCCAGATTTGGTGGACCCAGTTGAGACCGCTTGTGCCGGGCCTTCTGGTTGTAGACCTTGAGGCTGAAAGCGATTGTTGAGAAAGCTGAAGTCGCTCTTCGCGACCAGTGACTTAGGTTTGATCTGCTAGCAGACCGCTTGGGCCGGTTCGTGTGGATAGATAACCTTCCCTTCCCTGCCGCGGTAGACTCGCCTATCGCTGGATAGTGATTAGTGAGAGAGTCAACCAAGACCATTATATACATGGGTTTAATCTGCTAGCAGACCGCTTGAGCCGGTCCGTGTAGATAGAAAGCCTGCCCTGCTGGCGCGTCAGAGCGACTGCGGCGCTATCACATACCGCTGGACATAGTATTATCCTTGATTTGTATCTGAACCCTACATAATAAAATTACAGTAAAGTCACGAAATGTTTTTCAATAATACCCTGAGAACCAACCGAAGGGCGCCTATGGACAAAAAACCTCGTCACAGTATCAAGTATTTTTTACTTTATTTACTATCCATGAAGAAAACAAAATTTATAAAAAACGCATTTTAATAAGGATTTGTGCAATTTTACTTAATCTGCTTTTGTGAGAAGAAAAAAAATTTTTTTTCAAGCTCAGATTAAAAAGTAATATTATACATTCGACTCCAAATACGATGTAGATTCACCAGTTTTCGGGTTGTACTACGAGTTTTGTTACACCATATATGATATATACTGGAGTAACATTAGTTTTGGACCTTGCATTAGCCGAAAATGAGCCGAAACGATTTCCTAATACTTTTCCTGCTGTTTTGGCTGCCATTAAGCAAATTTTGCTGTAGGGGTATATTTTAGAAATTTGACACAGTGAACACAATGGTAACTTTTAATTTTATATTTCATTTTATATCCCTACAGAGGTGAAGTAGATTTTTTTCCAAATTCAGGAATATGGATATTCTAGCGTTTACAGGGCTTATGACCTGTCATTGGCTGGGTTAAGTGGCCACTTTATTTTATTTTATTTTATTTCGGTTTTGGACACATACAGTTACAATATGAAAATAATACAGAAATAACAATAATAAAAAATAAACCAATTAAGTGTCTTGTAGGTGTAGGGATGATTGAGCGAGGGTGTGTGTGGGTGTGTGTCAGGGTGAATGGACGAGTGAGGGTGTGTGTGGATGTCTGGATATGGCAATTACATACATTATTTTCTCCTGCACAACAACAATAATAAATACATTAAACAAAAGCGTGTGTTCAGCAGTTTTGGTTGAGCATCAGCTTTATTTTCTTTTTAACTGAATAAAGGGACATATTGAATAAATCAATTTCCGAAAAAAAGAATTATAATTTGAACATGTACGATACAGAAACGAATTTTGTGAATAATTACTTACACAAACTGGTAATCGAAGTAATTTACGAGTAATTTATAAAATAATCGAGGTAATTTACGTACTACAACACTCCCCATTCCGCTTATTAGCGAATTAATATATGCCTTCTCTCGTCTTGCGATAAATCCAGATTTGTGTAGAAGTATTTGAACACACCCAAAATGTTGAATTAATTTGATCTCTTTTTTTTAAACTCTCTACAGCCCGTTTACGTTACAGCTTTAGGACCCCGGAGCTCTAAATAATCCCGTATACAGTAAATATTTCACAAGAAAAGAGATTTTCTTCTTTTTGTACCAAAACAATGATTATCTTCCAAGGACGAATTTCGATACAAACGCCTGAAAATTCTACCACCACGTTTTAAATACCTTTAGAGAAAATGGGCGCAAAAAAATAATGAAAATTCCGCAAAATAAAAAACCGTTACGTGTATTATTAAAAATTTGGATTTGTTAGCTGAGAAAATTGTATTTTTAATATTATTACCGTAGCCTCTGTTTGCAATTTTCAATTATGAAATATCTACAAATACTTGTAGACAAATTACTGGATTATACCCATGTTGGACTAATATCAGTTTTATTTTAGTTGTTGCCCTATGAACTTAAATCGTGCAATAATGCAAATAAAATTATTTCTATTCTAAGGGTTTGGTTGGAAGATAGAACTTTTTTATATTGATGCATCATAATTTATATATATTGATTCACCGTATGCATTATCTCTATTCCTTTTATGTATATTTTGTGAACTTTTTTATTTTTGTTGTATTTCTATGATAAATTTATTTTTCTAATAGCTCCTGATGACAAACGGCAAAATTGCGGTTTATCGGGACGGCATTATTTTTGTTTTTCTAATGTTATGTTTTATTTTCTTAATAAAGAACACTTCAAAAAAAACAAAAAATTGGTATCCCAACAGAGACAGAGAAACTCTGGAAACGAATGTGGATTATCTAGGCGTTTACAGAGCTTATTACCTGTCATTGGCTGGGTTAAGTGGCCACTTGATGTATTACAACATTTCCCATTCCGCCCATCAGCTGATAACCATACATGACCAATTTCAGAACTTCAGTATGAATTATTCTGGAAGTTATTTTCTCACTAGGGGCATCTGTTGAGAAGATTGTTAAGCATTTTTGGCAATTAATCTTTATTGGTGTAGGTAAGGCTCATCCGAACTTAATTACTTACTAGAAGACGCCTTTTAGAACTTCTAGATGTCTTCTAGAACTAAAAACACTTCATTATATGATTACTTATATGCGTTTTTATTTTATTTTATATACATTTTACTATCTACAAGAACAGTTTATTTTATTTTTTAATGAAATTTATGCAATCTTGTGTTATTTGCACATATTTTAATTTAAGAATTCTATTTTCAATAAACGCTAAGCGGCTTGTCCTTGAAAATATGAATCAAGTCGTGGCGGTCCGTGGCGTTCATTTACACTACTTAGTTTGAAATGTCATATTGTAAATGAATGCCTCAACGCGGGTTTTGGATTTCATTGTGAAAAAAATATATATATTGTAAAAATGAAGTAAATAAATAAATAAAAATAAGTCTTTCTAAGAATTTACTGTGAATGCATTGAAAAAGTGTCAAAATTCAGTATAAACATATGTAATACCTACGTTCACACTTTATTGATTTTTTGGTTACACAGTTAAAAAAGTCGAACAGTGTTGTAATCAATGCCCTACTATCGCCACGGCCACCACTAATGGGGCAGGTTAAGTGAAAACTCGTCATATCCATTTTACAATTTTTTTTAAAGCATTGTATCGTAAACCAAGTTTAAGTTGTATCAAATTTAAAATCACTCTCCATTATTCAAAAAAAGATTGCAAAAATAATTCTTAAAAAGCCCAGAACCTACCCTTCAAAATTAGTATTTGAAGAATTTAATGTACCAACAATTGATGAAATTTTGAATAAAGCCTCTATCTTACAAACTTTTAAAGAAAAAACAACTGAAGTGCAAAATTCACGTGACTCTAGATTTCCTAATAATTTAATATTACACAGATGTAAAAACAACAGCAGCGTTAAATCATTATACGTACGTGGGTAAAAAAAACCTTAATAAACTTCCAGAAAACTTAAAATCCATAAAAAATTATCAAATCTTTAAAACTAAATTAAAAAAACATATAAGACCTACCCCAGCCTAAACTCCATACAGAGAAATATTTTTTTCATTTTGTTCATTTAATTTATTTTATTTTTAAAATTTATGATGAAACTTACTCATATAAAAAATTGTAAAAAATTGTAAAACGAACTCCCTCTCTAAACACAAGTATCCACTTTATTAGAGAGGTAGAAACGTTATGTCTAAATTTTTGTATATTACCAACAATATGTTTAGATATATTATGTTTTGTAACAAAAAAAATCAATGTCTGTACTTGAGAGTCAAAAAGACCCACCTTCTAAGTCATTTTAAACCGTTTTTATTTATTTAAAACGTCATGTTCAATTAGAGCAACACAAATTAGAGTAGAGTGCAAGGCTGAGATAAGCATTACCGACAAAATTAAGAAAGGTCTTTTACGATGGTTCGGTCATGTAGAGCGAATGGATGATGAAAGAATGGCTAAAAAAATATATGATGTGACTGTGCCTGGATGTAAAAGTCGAGGAAGGCCGAGAAAGACATGGCATGATCAAGTAAAACAAGTGGGCATGTAAGAGGTCGGAATAATCGACGTGCGTGCATGAGAAGATGTATGAATGTGGAGGAAGCAAGAGAAGTATGCCAGGACAGAGTGGTGTGGCGTTCTATCCTCTCGGCTAGTTAGTTAGTTAGATAGTTATTAAGTAGGAATCAAGTTAAGATAGAGTATGGATATACAAATACTGATGTAGACATTCTAAAACATTAATAACAATTTAATTTATAAGAAAACATATTGGTATCGACTTTTACTTAGTTTTAGATAGTTATTAAGTAGGAATCCAGTTAGGATAGAGTATGGATAGTTAGAGTTAGTTATTTAAAACGTCGTGTACAATTACATATCAAGCGTACAATGGCGGGATTCGCCTGAGAGATCGCATTTCACTTTAAAAATCACTTCAATCACAAAATGCAGTTCGCATCAAATAGAATAAGACGACTTTTGATAAGAGCAGCTTCAAATCGACAAGAAATCTCCACTTTTCGTCGTTACAAATTTGAATATTTTCAGAGGCCCATAAGTGCCTTCTCGCATTCTGAGGGAAATTAATTCCCAAGAAAGCAATTTACTGGAAAGTGGCACTCTAGAGTGTAACAGGTTTAGAAAGGATAACCGTGGATAAAAATTTTACAAAAAAATCTTTATTTTGACGTGATAACGTGTAATAAATCGATGAACGCCGGCTGCACACTCGAAAAAGCATGACTCATTGTCACGTTCCGCCTGAGCCGAGTGTGCAAGCGAGAGCGCGGATCAAGCGATAGAGAGGCACGATCGGCCTAAGCGTTCGGTTTGTGACGTATCTATCTCTCTTCCTCTCCATCGGCCGATGCGTCCGAGTAGAAGGGAGACAGCAGCAGCACACAAGCTACAAAGTGAAAGCGAATTTGTCATCACCAAAATGAAATGAAATCACCAAATAATTATGTTTTCGGTAGTACCAGACCGATCTTTCAAAGGATATTTTAATTTCTTATCACAGCAGGACAGGTAGCAAGACTGAACCCGCGTAATTGCTCATGGTTAAATATTTTCGGGGGAAATTCAATAATAATTCAATTCAATTCATAAAAGTATGATATTTTTTATCAATGTTTTCTTATGACGTTATCACGTAAAATTATCGTCCGTAAACCGACTTTACAGACAACCAAAAGTTTTTTTATTTATTTAGTTTCAACGCCCATAGCGCTTTTACATTTAAATTAAGTTACACAGTACAACAATAACCGCGATGAAGGATAAAAGGTTTAATACATAAATAAATAAACTGAAAACAGATGTTATTGATATCCCAACAGAGACGGAGAAACTCTGGAAACGAATGTGGATTATCTAGGCGCTTTACAGGGCTTATGACGTGTCATTACGTGTCATGTACAACATTCCCCATTCCGCCCATCAGCAGATAACCATACATGACAAATTTCGGAACTTCTATTAGAATAGTAAAGTGTACTACATATTTGTTAAAATCAATCCTTTCAAACGTTTATTCGCATGCCTTCTCTACACAACATTCATTTTTAAATTCTTATTAGAAAAGTTCATTTACATATTGAATCTATACACATTTCACTATTTTTAACAATTCAAATTTTGTAACGGAAGGTAGAATCTATCGTCCATGCGCTCAGTAGCTGCAAGACAAGAATCTATCTCCCTACAAAGTTATATTTGTTTAGACATAATCCATCATCATTATAATCTAAGTATGTATTGACTTTAAAATATTTTTTATATCATGTATTAAAATCTGTTTAAACTGTAGGAGGCTAGAAAAAATCCCAATCGCCCATGCGCTTGGTAGCTGCAAGGTGTTGTGATCTAGTCTCTTTATTGTACAGCGCTCTTGAGGCGATTTATCGCAAAAATAGCGCTTAATAAATCATCCATTAATAAATAAATAAATAAATACGAACTATCCTGCCACGTTTCACTTTACAAGTGATTTCCCCACTGGTGACATCTGTTGAGAAGATTGTTAAGCATTTTTGGTAATCATATTTATTAGTTTCTCTGTCTCTGTTGGGATATCAATAATATCTGATATCAGCCCAGCATGTGTATAATCCAGTAATTTGTCTACAAGTATTTCTATATATTTTATGATTGAAAATTGCGAACAGAGGCTGCGGTAATAATATTAAAAACACAATTTTCTTAGCCAACGAATCCAAAATTTAATAATAAACGTAACGTTTTTTATTTTGCGGAATTTTCAATATTATTTCACGACTTTTTAGTGCCCATTTTCTCTCAAGGTATTCAAAATGTGTTGGTAGACTATTTCAGGCGTTTGTATCGAAATTCGTCCTTGGAAGATATTCATTGTTTCGGTATAAAAAAGAATTAAAATCTCTTTTATTGTGAAATTTTTACTGTATACAGGGTTATTTTTTAGTCAGTTAACAAAAAAAACCCTGAATTCAGTATCGTTAATAGAACCCATTTCAATAAAAAAAACAAGTTATTATTATTATTTTTATTCCTATAATTTTTACAAATTACGCTCACCTATTCACAGCTGGTCGAGCTGGACGAGGGGAGGGAGTGCGCGCGGTGGGGGTGCGCACGCCGGACGGCCGGACGCTAGGCCGGGCCTAGGGGTGACCAAGTCTTTACTATTTCTGAGGAATTATTTGGGTGCACTTTTCTTTTTTTTATTTGAGAAAGGACATGTTTTTTTATTGAAATGGGTTCTATTAACGATACTGAATTCAGGGTTTTTTTTTGTTAACTGACTTAAAAATAACCCTGTATTTATTTATTTAACCACTTCAACAGGCCAGGAGGCCCAATTACAGAGGGGAACAACGCCACAAACACCCAGGCTTGAGAAAAATCTCTTTTTATTTTTGTGTTCTCACCGGGAATCGAACCCGGAACCTACGTATCGTGAGTCCAGCGTCTTAGCCATTACGCTACGGAGGCCGCCGTATGTATATAAATATTTGTATACATTCAAAATGTTGTTAAAAATGACATTTTAAAAAATGTTGTTAAAAATGACTGTATGTATAAAGTATTTGTAAACATTCAAAATGTTGTTTAAAATGTCTTTTTCTGCTAAAATTCACATTTTTTCGGGGAATATTCGATCGCTTCATCTTCGCGAATAACACGGTGTTTAACCTTTATTGAGTCACCCTTGAGAAGAGTCGGCTTGAATGATGTCACGCCCGCGCCGAAGAGGTTAATAGCGGACACATTTCCGACACAAGCTGAATTTTAGTTACGGAAAGTTCACTACCCAACCACCCACGACCCACTTACAAATTCAAGTTACTTTCCCCTCATAAATGTCACAGAACACTTCAAATTTCTTTATTACGTTTGGTAACATATTTTACACAAAATGTTCATGTTAGTACAATGTTTTATTTATTTATTTTATTTTATATATCTTTGTTTTTTTTAATTCTAGATCTACTTCGTTGGTTAAAATCTTACTTAAATAATAGAACACAGCTTGTACTTGTTAATGGATTCAGGTCATCCCCTACCATTGTAACTTCGGGGGTTCCACAGGGATCAAATTTGGGCCCTTTATTGTTTCTTATATTTATTAATGATCTTAGTTCTAAACTAAAATGCTGCCATGTTCTTTTTGCTGATGATCTTAAAATTTTTCGTAAAATAGTATCTGACTCGGATCACTATCTACTGCAAAATGACCTTGACACACTTTATCAACTGGTGCAACTCTAACGATATGCATCTTAATGTTGAAAAGTGTTATACTATAAGCTTTACTAGAAATAAAAACATAAAAAACATATTCTTACTCTCTTAATAATACTCATTTGTTGACAGTTTACTCTATTAGGGATCTAGGAATCACACTTGACTCAAAATTTATTTTTGATTCCCATATTAATGATATCAAAACTAAATCCTTAAAAATGTTGGGGTTTGTAAATAGGATAACTAAACCATTCAAAAATCCTCAATCGGTAAAAATTTTATATTATTCATTAATAAGAAGCAAATTAGAGTATGGATGTAATATCTGGAGTCCACATTACTTGAAATATGATAACCTTGTTGAATCTGTTCAGAGAAAAATGCTCAAGTTGTTGTCATTTAAGTGTGGATTGCGTGGCCATCTCCGTTCTTATGAGAGTCAACTTGAGTACTTTAATATCTTACCTCTGAAAACGAGGAGATGTTTGTCTGATCTGGTATGCCTCCATAAAATTATTAATGGTGATCTAGATACTGTAAAATGCATGGATTCATTACAAATTAATGTACCGAATGCGCGGTTAAGACGCCATAAAACATTTTTTGTTGCACTTACTAAAAAATAATATGGCATATTTTTAACCCCTTATTGCGCATTTGTAGGTTGTATAATAAAATTGATATTTTTGTAAATAATCTAACTTATTTAGAACCACATGTCTAGAATTATTATTAGTAGATAAATAATAATATAGTAAAAATATTTCTTTTACAAAGATATTGATTATTGTTTATATGTATTATATAATTATGTACGCATGTATATATTTTATTTTAATTACTTTTATAATTGTTTCTTCTTAGTTTTTATATGTATAATTATAGAGCCTATTTTTTATTGTAAATATTTAATAATTTTGTAATAAATATAATTTTCAACTGTATATATGTAACTGGAACATTCACACCTGTGAATGTTCTGTATATGTACAGAAAATAAATAAATAAATAAAAATAATGAATGTAATCGTGGTATAGTCGAGTTACTGTGTTGGTTAGATGTTGAACCAGGACAATGAAACAAGAACTTACACCTGGTATTTACGGAAGGCACTCTAAGGTATAACCTACATATCCTGCGCTTAAATATTCAGATTTCCCAACACGTACGCCTCACTCCACACACATACCATAATCACTTTATTTACTATTGTTTGCTCACTTGATGTCTTCAGAAATTTGTCTTGTACATTGTGTTGTCCACGTAATTGGTGTTATGTTGTATATATTACCTTAAATTGATCTTAGTTCATTGTACCTAACATATCACTGTGTGCACAAACATTACAATATAAATGAATAAATTATCCGCTCCGTATGTGGAGCATATGGATTCCACAAACTGCCTCCAGGCCAAGCGTGTTTGTATCCGTGCCGATAAGGGAGAGTAGCAATAAGCATTATTGGTATACGAAAAATTTCCGTTGATATTTGCTTCCGAAAACGTATCTAAATTTCAGTATTTTTCATGAAATAGCACATTTAAATGTAATGTTTTAACATGGTAGACCCTTACTAAAATATCGGCAAAAGCTTTCCTTTGAACTACCACCACACAAAAACGTATTTACGTTTTGTAAACAGTCTAGGTAGATATTTGCTTAGTAAATAAAAGAAATAATAAACCTTAGAGTACCTATTCATATTACATAAGCAAGCTCTCTAAGAAATGAACTTTGAATTTTATTTTACGGAAATAATCATTTAAAAATTCTCTTTTTTTTTTTACTCTGTCATCAGAGTTTTACTCTGTCATCAGAGTTTTACTCTGTTTGATGATGTGTCCGCCTCGTAGCATAGTGGTGACGCATTTGGCTACCGTGTAAGAGGTCGCGGGTTGGATTCCGTATGGGGTCAACGTGAAATATGTGATTTTCATGATTCTAGGCATTAGGTGGTTTGACTTCATAACCAACGCAGAAGACCAAGAAGTTAGGGAACGGACGCAGCCACCTCCAATAACTGGAGTCGTGAAGATGCAGCGATAGACCTGGCTTGGGCATGTACTCCGGATGCCTCGGGAGAGCCTGAACCCGAGCTGCCTCTTCTTTACGCTTGCAGGATCCCGCCGTCCTGGCAGACCGTCGATCACCATCCTACGGATGTATTCGGCGGAGCTGGTGGATGCGAGCCTGACGTGGGAGGAGGCGAGAGAGCTGGCTGGGTCTCCTGGAGGGATCTAGTGATGTCCACATGCTCCACATAGGAGCGAACGTGGCGAAAGAAGAAGAAGAAGATTTTCATGAATATTGATATTTCATGTTTGATACCTCGGCCCGGTTCTAAAGCGTAAGACTGATCATTTTAACTAACTAACTAACCATCGCGCCATTTTCCCGTAGGGCTGAACGCCATACCACTCTGTTCTGACATACTTGCTTTGCTTTCTCTACATTCATACATCTTCTCATGCACATACGCCGATAATTCCGACTTTTCACATGTCCACTTTCAAGTACTTGTCGTACTTGGTCATGTCACGTCTTTCTCGGCCTTCCTCGGCTTTTACATCCAGGCACACTTGAATTTAAACTTTTTTTAGCCGTTCTTTCATCACTCATTCGCTCCACGTGACCAAACCATCGTTAAAGCCCTTTTTTAATTTTGTCGACAGTGCTTATCTCATTTGATCATTTTATCTTTATATATAAAATAATCATGAGACACTGCACTTGGTGTACCGATGCAGTGTCCTGTGCACCATTGGGTGCGGATAAGGGAAAGTAGAAGTTTAAATTGAAATTAAATTTCTAACAAAAATTAGGAATTTGAATTTTCTGTTCTTTATATTATTAAGTAGGCAAGGCTATTTTAACTAAAATGACATACCTAGCTTTAATATAGATTTTCTGACTGGCACCTATCATACATACTTTTATCTTTTACCACACATTCGCCTGAGAGACCACATTTCTTCAGCGCTCAATCTACTTTCGTCCTTTTTTCCAACTCCTTGCTTCGCTTTCATACATTCAGTTCAGTTTTCTTACAAATTGGACAAACCGATCTTTTGAAATGGATATAATATATTATCCGATTACGTTCAGAACTCCATTCAACCGCCCATAAAGGGTTAATCTTGTACTTCGCTAAAGGTCAATAAAATTATGTTGTATCAAATCCCTAAACCAATAGTTTTGCCATATTTTCTATATCACAAATAATCCTGTTGTAAATCTCCTGGGTATTTATTTAGAAAACATTCCTACGTGATTTTTTCTTAAAACCATTTACTGGTACTGCTATTTATACTTTCCCTTATTAGCACTCAATATAACTTGTAATATGCATGTTATTGTAATAATTTTTATTGTCTACTTTTGTTGGATAACCACAATGATTTATTAATACACCTAGAATCTGCCTTGCAGAGTAAATTGTTTAGAAAAATAATGACTACGAAATTCTTTTCAATTGTTCCCGCACCTTTAATTCTTTACCAAACCACACTTAACAGAGCCCTTCGACTTGCCAGGCAAGCATCCTCCACATCAGAACTATAGAGAAAGTACACCGCAAATTGTATGGGCTAAACTACAGGGTATTACAGTAACAGTTACAATACTTAACCCGTTTCATTTACGAGGAGCGTTTCATGAATGTTACCCAGCATCTAAAATGACTCTTTTTTTTCTGGTTTATGTGTTGCATCATTATTTTAGAAGAAAACTTTCTTTGAATATGGAATTATTGTATGGCTATTGTAAACAATTACTAAATTAAACACTTACATAGTGGGAAAGTTTACCGCATCCTTTTTGTTAATTTATCAGTAAGACGGTTTTTACACGGTTTCACTTACACAGGAAGGCATTTCAGCTGGAATGTTGATTATGAACGTCAGACTCGGCCGCGGTTAAAGAAATACTGGAATTACGCGTCTGGCGGGAGTTGAAGTGTCATCCATTTTTTGGGTTCAGTTCAAATCTAATGCCCTATTTATAGGAGACAGTTTCCTTGTTCAGAAAACTACAAAGTTTCTTGTTCAAGAAAACTTCTGTGCCAGTCTGTGCAAATCTTCTGTCAAAAGCCAGGGAAACACGCTACATATGAATGTGTATTTTGAATACGCAGATTGGTAAGTTATTATCGAATGTTTGCTCTCAGGAAAGTTGTATAATTAGCTAATTATGTATTATAGGTTATTGTTTTTATACGTATGTTAAAAGACATACAAATAACCAATGTCTATTATAAAAGCGTTTACACTAAAAAACATCTGTACTGTCATGTCAGCTCTAAATCTGACCCTAGCACACAGTTTATTCATGCAGTTTTACCTTTATTACGGGACCGTTATTCAGACTGCAACAGAAAACTGTGTAGTACAATAACTGAGCCATATAAAAGATAGCTTAAGTGTGATAATAAATCAATGCATGACGGTTAGTTTTATAAACAATGCATTTCAAATACTCAGGCAGGAAATGGGAATATTGTATCAAGTGGCCACCTAACCCAGTCCAATGACAAGGTCATAAGCCCTGTTTTGCTGATAGATATCCAATATTCCCTTCCTAAACTTATATGTCCCTCTGTTGAGATGTCACAAATTGTAATTCTGATGTTTAGCCCGTAATATGAGGTGAAATCCATGTTTTTGTCTACTTGTAGTTGTGGTCACAATCTAAATGTTGTGGATACAGATATACAATAACTTGTTGAATTACCATGAAGAATAAATTTATAATTACACACTAATTTTATCAAATTCAATTGCCGGATACCACTAAAAACTTTCCGATAATACATAATCTTGGATTAATTTGTTTTTTACCGTAGTAACATAGTATTAAAAATATACGTAAATAATATGGTTTGCGATTCGTGGCACCGAACAGTTGGCCCAAGATGGCGTGACTTCTGAGTGCAGAGAATAAGTGTCTTTGGTCAAAATGAAATTTTAGGTGTGTCGGTGTTTTGACATTGTAAGGAACACATAGGTGAGGCAACGGGCACAACAGCAACCCTTGGTATCTACTGATATCCTGGCTAGGCCATAACAACGTATGCCTCCCGAGAGCCGCTACCATGCTTGGATATTTTACAAGGCATGCGGGGTTCTCGGCGTCCTGGTCGTCACTTTTTTGACAATTCGTCCGCAGTTGCGGGACGTGGACTGACTTGGGAGGATGCACGGGAGCTGGCGGCCGATCGCTTGGCCTGGAGGCAGTTTGTGGATTCTATATGCTCCTCATAGGGAGCGGATATGGTGTGATGATGAAAATATCTTACAATTATTGTTGTAATTGAATTTACTGCTTGTTATGGGCTGACAAAGTGAACGGGGGAAGGAAGGTATGCCACAATATTTCATTTCATGCCACGATTAATTAATTTGTAAGACACCCGATACTCCCTCGCCTCCCATCATTAGATAATAGCATTCGTTTGGGTCTCGCCTTTAATCAGAATGGAGGCTGCGGGGAAGACTGCAGGTATTTAATATTAATGTAATTGCCTATGCAGAAACCAGCCATCCATAGAAAAGCCAAACTTAGATAAAATCACGTGCATTTGTGCACGTTTCATTCCGTAAAAGGAAGTATCTAGAACTAATAGACTTTATTTATTTATTTAAAACATATTGAAAAGTACAAATTAAAAATACTAAATTTGTCCTCACTGGGGTAACCCGTGCCGAGGACTAATTTTATAATTTTTATTATTTTTAAATTACTAACATACAATGGATCCATACATGTGTGTTTTGAATTTATTGTAAAATTAAAATTATGAAAGAAGATGAAAATTATTATTGCTTAGTGGGGTAGTCCCCGGGGGGACTTGGTGTGCACACGCTGGGGCTGCCCGTCCCGGGCTGCTTGTGTGTACGTGCGTGGAGGTCTCAAATTATATCCCATCCCTCAACTCAATTGTATTGTGTCTTTTTCAAAGATAGGATGGTCTTTGGATAAGTATTGTGATAGGGTAGGGCAGGGGACGTATGAAATAGTGTCTGCCAGATAGGACGATAGTGTGAGATGCACACCTGCGTTCTGTTCCCTCCCCTCATTTCCCTAATCCCCTTTCCATTGAGACCCTGACCGCGGATGCAAGGGTGGATGTCTGGGGTGGGGGGCCTGGCAAGGCAGTATGCCGGTCTCCACACGGGTGGTAGTAATTACAAATAAATAATGATCGGGGTAGAAACTAACATACCCTACCACTGTTAATTTGGGCCGACTCTGGTTGGTTTGGGTGATGGAAACAATGACAATTATAATACATAAGCCGAGACAGTGGTAGGGGCAATGAAAGCATTTGTTCGCGTACATTACGTAAATTCATCCGTATTTTTATCACAGTAACAATCTTAAAATCGCGGTTTAGCTTGTTGAAAAAATCGGTAGAGTTAGGCTAGGCTTAGACTATTCGCTATGCTTATTAGACTATTCGGTTAGTTGGCTGGACTGAAAAAAGACTCAATAGTCTTTGAAGCAGTCTAGGGAAAGGGTGGGGCTTTCATTGTATCCTTAAAACGCGCGTAAGCAAAGCGCGCGCTTCAAAACGCCTAATGTGTACTCGCTCTTAGCTATTGAACCGATTGCGAAGACGATAACGAACGTTCGTTTGACTATTCGGTTAGCAAGTTCGAGTCGTGTCCTTATTAATTAATTATTAGCATATTAGTAGTGAGTGCGGACAAGATATTAGGAGGTCCTTGCCGGCATATAACTATACCTAGGAGGGCAATAAATACTTAATGACTCCCACTCCTTGTGTCTTGTGGGTAGTACCTTTACGTCAAGCGCTTCGATTCTGTAAGTGTTTTTAAACTACTGCGCATACGATTTTGTACTGAATTCGTATGCGCAGAAGTGTCTAAAACCTTAGAGAATCGCACCGCTGGCCACACTAATGCTATAATTAAATTGGAAGCGAGTTCGTGGTCCCTTCCGCATTTTGTCTGACTCGTGGTCTAGAGTTAGTTCGTTGGACTAGCGTGCAGAAATCCCGAATCGATTCCGGGTCAATGCGTGAAATAAGCGTTTATGTATCCAATTCAAATTTAACCTTTTATGTATTTCAACTTAGACTTGACAGATTACCTGTTTATTACACCCGTATGTCAATGATTGCGTTTTACCCAGAGACATGTTAAGCTAACTAGACAAGCTATTTTTAAAAATTTATTTTCAAAAAGAATTTTTATTTTTTTATTTTTTTAATGAAAAAAGAAATCACAATTTGACATCTATACAGAGTGGAGAAACTTGGAAGGGAATATGATTGGGATGAGGAATAGTCATTGGCTGGGTTAAGTGGCCACTTGATGTATTACAACATTCCCCATTTCACCTAGTATTTGATATCCATATCTGCCAATATACAGTAAAATGGCGCGATACTTCACATGTGAACTCTCTGTCATCCATTGAGAAAATTGCTAAGCATTTTAGCAGAAACCTTTATGATTGCAAGTGAGATTCTTACGGAATTATATCACCTACTAGGAAACGCCTGAAGATGAATCTTCAATTTGTTATGCTTATAACTTTTACCAGCTAATTTTTATAAACAACATTTTGAGTGTGTCCAAATACTTGTCTACAAGTATTTGGACACACTCAAAATGTTGTTTATAAAAAAGAAATCTATGCAATCTTATGATATTTGCACATATTTCAATTTGTACATACTATTTTCAATAAAGCCTAAGCGGCTTGTGCTTGAGAATAGGAATCGAGTCGTGTCGTAGTGGGGATTCGAACCGACGATCTCTGGACTCAGAGACCGCGACGCTACCCACTGGGCCACCACCCGTTCGTTGTTATCTGGAAGAACCCCATTGCGTTGTATTGTTAAATGTTTTTAATGACATTATCGCCGGAACAAACCATCAACGTATTTATTGATCTACCAATTATATTATAATTGGTTTCGTTATACTCTCTCTCTCCTTCGTGGAATTATGCTATAGATACTGGCTAAACTGTTAACCAAAGCATGGAAAAATCGAAAAAATATTTATGAACAACATTTTTGAAATGAATACAAATACTTGTAGACCAATTACTAGATTATACCCATGCTGGGCTGATATCAAATATTATTGATATCCCAACAGAGACAGAGAAACTCCTGAAACGAATGTGGGTTATCTAGGCGTTTACAGGGCTTATGACCTGTCATTGGCTGGGTTAAGCGGCCACTTGACGTACTACAACATTCCCCATTCCGCCCATCATCTGATAACCATATATGACAAATTTTGGAACTACTATATATTGAAATCGTCTTAGTCATTCCGTTTTTACAGAATTTTCTATGCTAGTGTCATCTGTTGAGAAGATTGCAAAGCAAAAAAACTTCAGGCGTCTTCTAGTAAGTAATAAAAAGCTCGGTAGAGCCGTGCCTACACTAATAAAGATGATTGCCAAAAAATGCTTTACAATCTTCTCAACAGATGACACCAGCATAGAAAATTCTGTAAAAACGGAATGACGAAGACGATTTCAATATATAGTAGTTCCAAAATTTGTCATATATGGTAATTAGATGATGGGCGGAATGGGGAATGTTGCAGTACGTCAAGTGGCCACTTAACCTAGCCATGACAGGTCATAAGCCCTGTAAACGACTTGATAACCCACATTCGTTTCAGGAGTTTCTCTGTCTCTGTCGGGATATCGAAAGAATATTCTTTTGAAAATATTGATTACTTGACGAATGCGCTACATTGCTGGTCATTATAACAACGTTTTTAAATAGATGTGGGGGTGAACAACCCAGACGGTACAACGTCCAAAGTGCAAATATAATTCAGCTGCATCAGGTATTACTACACGAGTAAGTAATTCCTAGAAAATCATCAGCTGACGCTGCAATTCATACGGGCAGTATGGCTTTGCACACGAATGTCTATCCCCACCACTCAACTCTAATAACAAAAGACTACTGGCCTATAAATACCCGTACCGAGGGTCAGAACAGAGTGCAGCACAACCATCTTATACCATCTACGCAGTTACTCTCTCCAGTCGGAGAGCCGCCTGTCCACGTCAGCAGCCAAGACGCAGTGTCTTGCCTGACGTAGACGACGCCGTCATGGAAGTCTCGGACCACGCCCTGGATTCACACTCTTGGTACCAGCAACGGAAGCCCGACCGCATCGTCTGCTCTCCACGTTGCTTCGCCACCAACGTTGTTCCAGCCGCCGACTTCGCTCCATCTCCACGGAACTGCCACGCACTCATCATCCGACACGCAACACTCATCCTTGTTCACTGAATAAACGAATACAACATCACCGGCGTTTCCACCAACCTTCCACTGGTAAAAGGGGACTCCTCTATCTCCAAACCCCTTTATAGATAAAGGCATTTTGAAATATTTTATTTAAAGTAACAGCATCAGAATTGGTTTTTCATTATTGTCACGCGCTTAATCATTATTTTTAAGAGAAAAATTATTTCAAGGATTTTCATCATGTTATGTTAGTTTGTTAACACACAAAAAAATATACAGGGTGTAACAAAACTCGATGTACAAGCAGGAAACCAGTGAATTCAGTCGAATAAATATAAGGTTTTTAGATTGAAATAAAGACACTTCAGTTAATTGGTTTTTAGATAATACTGTCTCTGTTTAATTTCGTGATTTCGTTTTATTTTTTTTAATTTTTATTTTTATTATTATATTTATTTGGCATGTATAATTTCTTACATAGAGACTAATATTATTACATTACACTTAATTTTTTTTATTTTATTTTCCTAACTATCCTACCATTATACATTTTTTCAATTTAGCTATAATATAATACCCACACTAATATTTTTCACACATATTTTTTTACATTTAACCCTAAATAACTTTACATTTTGTTTATTTCTTATTTCATCTGGAATCTCCTCATACATTTTAATGCCCTTATACATTAGACAAGTCTGTGACATTGTTTATTTTTTCTTTTCTCATCTTGTATTTTTTTAACCTCTTGTTGCATATTTATGAAAAAAGTCGTTGTTTTTTAATTTGTTTTGTAAATATCTTGGAATTATCCCTTTAACAATTTTATTAATTTAATTAGCCACATTATATTTAATTCTTTGGTCTACTGACATTTTATTCAAAAGTTTAATCATTTTTTTAATGTTTGTTCTTCTACTGCACTTCAATGTGATTCGCGTGGCTTTTATGGGGTTGGATGCTGAAAAACACTTAAATTAGCATTTTTTTACACTCGGGTGGTTTCAGACTGGAACAAATTGCGAGGCCTAGTGGTCCACTCCACTAAGGTCAAAAAAACCTGGAAACGAATATCTCTGTTGGGATATCAATAATATCTGATATTAGCCCAGCATGGGTATAATCCAGTAATTTGTCTACAAGTATTTGTACACATTCAAAATGTTGTTTAAAACTTCAAAAACCGTTTAGACGCAGAAGGCAGACAAGAAGCAGTACAAAAGATATAGGCGCTCCAGAAAAATATGTCTTACGATAACATTAGGTAATAATAATAATACTCGCCGCGCAAAATAAAATTAACAACATTTTGAATGTGTACAAATACTTGTAGACAAATTACTGAATTATACCCATGATGGCTCCTCTATGGCTGCGAATCGTGGCACCTAACCAGGGCCCAAGATAGCAGACGTCTGAGTTTTGAGAGTAGGTATCTTAGAAGAATTTTAGGTGTGCGGTGGTTTGACTTTGTGAGGAACACAGATGTGAGGCGACGGACACAGCGACCCTTGGTATCTACTGTCATCCGGCGAAGGCGTTTCGGCTGGCTAGGCCATATACTGCGTATGCCTCCCGAGAGCCGCCACCACGCTTGCCTATTTTACGAGGCATCAGGTTCTCGGCGTCCTGGTCGTCCACTGTTGACAATTCGTCGGCAGTTTGCGGGTCGTGGACTTGACTTGGGAGGATCACGGTGGCTGGAGGCCGATCGCTTAGCCTGGAGGCAGTTTGTGGATTCCATATGCTGGATGAATGATGAATGAATGAATGAATGAGGAATCATCAAGTGGCCACTTCCCACCGCTAATGACAGCCTTGTAAGCGCCTTGATAATCCACATTTGTTTCCAGAGTTTCTCTGTCTCTGTTGGGATATCAATAAAAAAAAATATCTTGATATAAATACTATCAAGGATTACAATAAATTATAGTACACAAGGAATCCGTAGTTTTAGATATAAGTGAAAATCGCGCTTTGGGAGATTTGAAATATTCAATATTTACTCCATATTTATAAAAAAAAATTCTGGGGATTATCGTTATAACGGTTAAATCGTTTTTAAAAAATCCATTACTTACAAAATCATTAAACACATTAATTTGATCGCTTTGTTGGCTAATAACGAGTATCATTAGGTAATATTAGAAATCGGGGATAGTTGTCAATGATGTTTAAAGAATTTATTAATTTGTGTTACTTATAAGGAAAACATTTTCACTTAAGGGGCTACTAGGTCCACCCTTTGTTAATTGTAAAATGTAGTAAGCGCCCGGATGAGCGCTCGTTAAAACACGACCAAAATCCGATCGAACGTCGCGCTGTTTGGTTTCATTATTATTTGCATCGCGTACATCGCGTGCATCGCGTACACGATAATCTTTTTTTAAATTTAATATAGTAAAATCCACGGAATTTAAATAATCAAAAAATCTACTTATGTTTTACAAATTTTAATCAGATAATGCACTAGATATATATACGTATTCTTTAATACATTTTTTTTTAAAAATCTACTGTTTTTGTGTTATGCATCAAATGTTATTAAAAACAGGGGGTTTCTTTAAATTAATTGTGATTCAATATTTAAATAAAAATTTAGTCCGATAATTCACTAGAAAAAGAATTAATAATTACGTTATATTTTTTTAATTTTTATTTAATGAACCATGAAGTACAAGGGAATTTTGCCCTGACGTACATGAATGTATGGGGGACCCCGTAGGGGGCCTTAATATCAGATTTTAAAAAATAAAACCACTCACCTTTTGAAGTCTTGATGCCTACCACACTTTTTGAATTTAACACTCATTTAAATTGTATATTTGACATAAACTCATTGTTTTCATCGGCACCAATTTTTTTATTGTGAGTAAAAAACACATTACTTCATTTCACACTAATATTTCACAAGAAAAAAACATGTTTAATAACATCATTTGTTCATTATGCACTTATGTAACTAAATATAAACAAAATAAAATGTTTAATTAAAAAATTATGGAATAAGAACCAGATTGTGGTCTCGTGGTTGACTCAGTATTAGAATCTCTAGGTTCGAGTCCCACTCCAGCACAACTTGTTGCCTGCTTTCTGACACAGTTATTTCCGACTGTTTGAAAGCAGCCCCAAAAATTGAAATATTTGAGTATATCATAAGAACCTAAAGTTTTCTTTTAAAAATAAATCCAGTTAAATACTTGAAGAGCGCAAAAACATTTAAACATGTCAATACTCTCCCTTATTCGAACCCAATGGTGCATAGGGCACTGCATTGGTATACAACATTCAGTGAATCTTGGTCATGAAGACAAGTTGATCAGTCTTACGCTTCAGCGACAGTCCAAGGTATCACATATGAAATATTTTTATGTGAAAATCATATTTAAATTAATATGAAATAATATTGACCCAGCCACATAGCGGCGCTTGCGAAATGTGACCGCAAAATGGGGTTTTTATTTTAAAAAATTACGGAAAATAAAAATTTCTTTATAAAAACTGACACAAAAATCCCTACAGTTTGATGTACTTTTCAAATCACAAAAGGTTTTATTTTGCAGCTAGGTAGGTACCTTTACTTATCCCGAAAATATGGAAAAATGACAAATTAGTTTTGTGGCTATCAATGAACCCGGAGCGAAGCATGGAGTTGGAAAAATAAGGATGTAAGTAGATTGAATGCAGTTGAAATGCGATCTCTCAGGCGAATGTGTGGTAAAACTATGTATGATAGGTGCACTAATGTTGAAATTAGAGCAGAATGCAAGGCTGAGATAAGCATTATCGACAAAATTAAGAAAGGTATTTTACGTTGGTTCGGTCATGTAGAGCGAATGGATGAAAGAACGGCTAAAAAAATATATGATGCGACTGTGCCTGGATGTAGAAGTCGAGGAAAGCCGATAAAGACATGGCATGATCAAGTAAAACAAGTGCTTGAAAGTGGGCATGTAAGAAGTCGGAATAATCGACGTGCGTGCATGAGAAGATGTATGAATGTGGAGGAAGCAAGAGAAGTATGCCAGGACAGAGTGGTGTGGCGTTCTATCCTCTCTGCCTACCCCTTCGGGGAAATGGCGTGATGGTTAGTTAGTTAATTAGTTAGTTATGAACCCGGAATATAATTTTTAAAACACCAACATTTTGGACGCAGTTTATACGGGAAAACTTTTAGTCTGTCAAAAGTCACGCTAAAATGTATATCTTTTAAGCGCTATCCTAAGTTATTATTGTATATTTACACTCAGGAAATTTTTAATAAGTATAGCTTATCATGTAAATAAATATATGATTTGTTTTTTTAAGTTTTTAAAAGCGTTAAATATATCAATATCTACTTAAACGTTTACTTAAAAAAACATTAACTGTCAGGTCAGCAAAACGTCACGCCGACCATTCGATATTCCATCCAGTTTTAGCTTAATACGGGACAGTTTGGAAACTGCACAAGAAACTGTACAGTTTTCTGTCCGATATAAGGTGCACCTCACGGCGCGGCGGGGCGTTAAGTCAAAATAATAATTTTTAAAATACGAAGCTAGAAAAAAATTGATTTTTGCCCCATATTTATAACATGTTAATTAGTTATCAGCACGTACTAAATGTGGAAAGTATCAGGGTCTTTTTTTTTAAATGAAAAAGTTAAATAAAAACTGTCACGAAAATTTATTTTTATCAAAAAAATAGTTCAGTTAATAATTTTAAAAAATGCAAGTAAGGCTTCGTGGTATTTTTTTTCTATAAATTCATCAAGTACTTGATAATGCCATGTCTTTCTCGGCACTCCTCGCCTTCAACGTCTGCGTCATAAATTAAAATCAACTCAAAAACGAGATAAATAACGTAAAAATAATACGTTTTATTCGATTTTCCCACGGGTCGGGCTCAACAGGTAGGTCGGGCGCGCGGTCGGGGGTAGGTTAGGAGGATAGGACGCGGCGCTCGCGAGCACGCTTGTGGGTGGACTGGGGCTGGTGCCGGAGCGGGCCTCAATCCTGGGGCTGCCGTCTGGACCTGGGGAAGGCCAGACATTTCTCAAAAACTGTGGGGGGTAGGAACTAATCATCTTCAGGCGATTCAAATGACAGCTGTCAAACTGTATGAATTTTTTTTTTATTTTCACATACTTTTGACGTGATAACGTCTAATCGATGAACGCCGGCTGCACACACGAACAAGCATGACTCATTGTCACGTTCCGCCTGAGCCGAGTGTGCAAGCGGGAGCGCGGAACAAGCGGAGAGAGAGCACGATCGGCCTAAACGTTCAGTTTGTGACGCATCTATCTCTCTTCCACTCCATCGGCCGATGCGTCCGAGTAGAAGGGAGACAGCAGCGGCACACAAGAAGAAAAAACAAAAAATTCAGTTAACTCCTGCTTTGTATTACACAAAGTAATGATAATTCAGTAATAAAAAATCAATTCAATTCATAAAAGTATGCTTTTTTTCATCAATGTTTTCTTATGACGTTATCACGTAAAATTATCGTCCGTAAACCGACTTTACAGACAACCAAAAGTTTTTTTTTTAAATCTTTAAAATACCTCACTGGGCAAGTCCCGTGCTGAGGTATTTATTTACAATTTTTTTTTTTGTGTAGTTAGTAAATATTTATACTTATAGTAATTCATGTATATTTTGGTGGGGTGACCATCTCAAGACACTTCTGTGGGTCCATCTCATCAAGCCACTTTTTTGTTTATATCAATTTTCTCAAAAACTAAAGGTCAAATAAAAAAATTTCATTCGACAAAATCCACTACAAATATTTTGTAGATTCACTGGTTTTTTGGTCAGAGCTGCGGGACGTGGACTCGGCTTGGGAGGATGCACGGGAGCTGGCGGCCGATCGATTTGGCCTGGAGGCTGTTTGTGCATTCCATATTCTCCACACAGGGAGCGGATTATGGTATGATGATGATGATGATTGAAATATATATATAAAAAAGAAATAATAAGGAAGGGAAAGAAGAAAAAATGAACGAAGGAAAGAATAGTCTTGATACTATATGTATATTCTTCTGTTCTGCTTCCATAGTAATTGAGTGCTCGAAGTTTCACTAGTCGTTTGGCTACTATCGCTCTTTACATTTAAAAAATCATAGTGTAAATGTAATAAAACTTTTGAAACATCTCAAAAATTTATTATCAAAATAATGCTTTATAAAGAGAGAACCTTCCCCTCCTTCCAATAGTTTCAGGAAGCAAATCTAATGGATATTAGACGAATATATATTTATTACAATGTTTAAATTATGTATTTAGGCACCAAAACTTTTTTGCTAGAAGCTCAAATAGGTCTAGTCAAAGAAGAATCCGAGTGCTAGAAATTCCACATTGTAAATCACGACTTGCTCAGAGACATGCACATTTTATTTGCCCCAGTTTAATTAATTCTTTTTTAACTGACAATAAAATGGCATTGTCAAATTTTCCAAATTTTTCATCTTTTAAAAAAATTAACACAAAGTTGGATACATAGTGTAAAGGTAGAATCATTCTTACTATAAAGACCATAACAATAACATAATCTACGTCATTTTTTATTTATATATTATAATTATTTCCCCTCTTCTTCTTCCGGTATAAATATACCAATATCTTGTATTTTTTTTTTTAACTATCTTTTTACATTATCTGTTATTTATCCATTTTTACATGACTTTGTTTTTCTCTTTTGCCACGTGCACACACTTTCACAGTATACGCCACAGGCTACGTCTAAACAGGCTATGCCTTGGTGGGATTTTTGTTTATTTTTTTAATTGTTTTTATTGTATTTCTTTGTAAACAAAAATTTTTCTTTTGAAAATAAATTTTAAAAAAATTAAAAAATCTACGCGCCACAGTTTGACGTTTGCAGCCTCAACCTGCCTGACGTCCGGACATGCGCACTGTCACTATCAGCTGACTGCCCCCCTCCTCCTCCTGTGTACCCCCCTTTTCCGCCACCCCCACCCCCCCGGGCCCAGCAAGGCTCGAATCACGGAATATTTAGATTTCCATATGTCGATTATTGCGTTCTACTCGCTTAATGCAATATGAAAAAAGTTTCAGGAATTTCAGCTGAAAATTTTTCAGCAGAATTTTTCAGCAGAATTTTTCAGCTTAATTTAATTTTTCAGAATGTAGATTACACTGGTTTGCAAAAATTAACTTTTTTCAACAAAACTCGTATAACAACCCGAAAACTGGTGAATCTACATCGTATTTGGAGTTGAATGTATATTTAAAACTTTTAATCAAAGCTTGAAAAAAAAAATTTTTCATCTCAAAAGCTATCGTAAATAAAATTGCACACATTTTTTTTCCTTCTAATTAATTAGTGTATTATTAATTTGACTAAATAAATTATTTTTGATAACAATTTGCAAAAGTTTATCGGAAAAAAAACATCCCACTAAATTTTTACAAAAAACTTTTCATTTTTTTTTTTTTTTTTTAATCGACAAAATCGACTCCAAATATGACGTGTCAAGTCCACGTCCCGTCCGGATGCACGGGAGCTAGCGGCCGATCGCTTGGCCTGGAGGCAGTTTGTGGATTCCATATGCTCCACATAGGGAGCGGATATGGTATGATGATGATGAAATATGACATAGATTCACTGGTTTTCCGCTTGTATATCAAGTTTTGTTACACCGTGCATAGGTATTAATTTATTATGCGTGATTTTCAAAATACGCATACACGCCAAATTTTTTGAAAATTAAATCCAATTTTGCAATAAATTGTATATTAATTTTTACAAATCCAAACTTTAAGTCACATATCTCTTGTAAGCACGACAAGCATGGTTATAACCCATCGCCGGATGACAGTAGATACCAAGGGTTGCTGGATCCGTTGCCTCACCTCTGTGTTCCTTACAAAGTCAAACCACCGCACACCTAAAATTCTTCTACGACACCTACTCTCAAAACTCAGAAGTCTGCTATCTTGGGCCCGGTTGACAATTCTTCGGCAGTTTGCGTCAGAGCTGCGGGACGTGGACTTGACTTGGGAGGATGCACGGGAGCTGGCGGCCGATCGCCTGGAGGCAGTTTGTGGATTCCATATGCTTCACATAGGGATGATGATGATAATGATATCTTGTAAACAGTTTTCGCTTTAGACGGGACAGTTAGCCAACTGCACAAGACTGTACAGTTTTCTGTCTCGTATAAAGTGCGCTTATGTTAAATTGAATCCTCAGAAGGCTTCGCTAACTTTTCAGACTTCTAATTGCAGATTAGAGGTAAAATTCATTCTACTTTTTTTGGATCTAATCTCCTTTGAAATTAGTTCTAAACTGAGTTGGAAAACACACAACTTCAAATATGGTGAGGGATTTTCGTCGTTTAGAGTATTGAAGATTAAAAACTTTACCGTTGTTTTTTTGAAACAATACATGGAGAAACCAAACTCGTTGTACAACTCGAAAACTGGTGAATCTACATCATATTTGGAGTTGAATGTGTAATGCTACTTTTTATTTATTTATTTATTTACGGCACATGCCTTTTACAAAAATACACTTTAAATACAGCGAAATACATAAATTAAATATAAATAAAGAATAGTACTCTTGTGCTAAATAGGGTTCTTCCCGATAGCATGAATATCCTTGAAAACGTTATAAATATTTAAAGTATATTTTTACAATTCCAGTGATATAAAACACAATGATCAAAAATGTTGTTTTCATTTATAAATTTATGTTTTAAAAACACGAAATTACGAGTGACTTTTAACGCCCGTTATTGGCTAATGACGTCATACCCGTCTATCATGAAAGGCGTGAAATTCATTACGAAGTGAGCGCCCATACTGATGTGACGTCACACCGCATGCGCGCCAAATGGAGGATTTTGCGAACGATTTGAAAAAGCGCTATTTCAAACCGCGCTAGAAAATTCATATGACATCGTAAAAAAAAATTAAAAATTCCCTTGAAATTGCTATTTTTCAATCAATTTTTTTTTTTTTTAAATCGGAAAGAACCCAATATTAACAATTATTTGGTTTACATAGGTATAAATAATATATCGAAGTATGCTTCAAACGAATACACAAGAATATATATCGTGGGTATACTGGCAAAAAACGTTTTTTTTTCTAATTTTTTTTTATTTTTTATTCTATTGCATTATGAGTTTGAAACTTTAATTGTTTCTCATTTTTTCAAACATGTAATTAATTTTCATACTTAGAAAACTTTTATTGTTAATAGCAGTATTTCCTTTTTATTTTAGAGAAAGAAAGAAATATGATTTTAGGTTAGGTACTTCAGAAAAAAGCGCGCTTTATAGTTATCCAAAATTTGTGTTTCTGCCCGATTGTAGAGCTTTAAAAACTTAACAATACTGCATCATTAAATCCAAACAGCATATTTTCGAGTTAGCGTTTTTTGCCAGTATACCTACGATATATAAATATAGTGAAATATATTGTCTGTTTACACTGTACAAATAAAAGAATTGACAGGAGTTTTTCAAACCATTAAAAATTTTCATCAGAAATTTAAATTTAAAACTTAAATTTTGAATCAGAGCTTTAAAAAAATTGTTTTAAAAAGTTTCAAAAGTACCGTAGATTAAGCAAAATTGCTCAAATTCCTATTCAAATACGGTTTTTGTTTTTGTTTTATTTATTTATTTATTCTCTGTAGTTCTGTATATGTACAATAAATTAATACTATCCATAATATTTTAAATTTTATGATAATGATTGTTAATTCAGTAATTTGTCTACAAGTATTTATACACTTTTAAAATGTTTTTAGACATCGACCAGAAACAATTTACATCGTCTTATTTTGCGTTCACATTTTGTGAACTGCGCTAACTTGGTCCATGCATTTAGTGTAGGGCTAAACATGATTTATTTTCTAGCCTTATGCGCACTTTATACGAGACCAAAAACTCTACGGTTTTTGTTTAGAAAACTGTACAGTCTGTCAAAAGACACGCTAAATAATATGTTTATTTTTTTAGCGCAATCGTAAGTTATTATCGTATGTTTGCACACAGGAAATTGTTAATATAGCTAATACTGTAAATATATTATTTGTTTTTTACGTTTCAATATGTCAATACCCACTTAAACTTTTACATAAAAAACATTAAGGCCCCTTACGGGGTCCCCCATACATTCATGTACGTCAGGGCAAAATTCCCTTGTACTTCATGGTTCATTAAATAAAAATGAAAAAAAATATGACATAATTATTAATTCTTTTTCTAGTGAATTATCGGACTAAAATTTTATTTAAATATTTCGTTGAATCACAATTAATTTAAAGAAACCCCCTGTTTTAATAACATTTGATGCATAACACAAAAACAGTACATATAAGATTTTTTTTAAAAATGTATTAAAGAATACGTATATATCTAGTGCATTATCTGATTAAAATTTGTAAAACATTAGTAGATTTTTGATTATATTAAATTCCGTGTTTTAACGAGCGCTCATCCGGGCGCTTACTACATTTTAAAGATTATCGTGTATTTTTTGTATACCTACGCGATGCAAATAATAATGAAACCAAACGGCGCGACGTTCGATCGGATTTTGGTCGTGTTTTTAACGAGCGCTCATCCGGGCGCTTACTACATTTTACAATTAACAAAGGGTGGACCTAGTAGCCCCTTAACTGTCAGGTCAGCCAAACGTCCCGCCGACCATTCAATATTCCATACAGTTTTCGCTTTATACGGGACAGTTTGCAAACTGTACAGTCTTGTGTCGCGTATAAAGTGGGCTTTAGTACTCCTCCAAGTTTATATGAGCGAAGGGGGGGTAAAAAAAAGAATATTTAAATTATAAAACATTTTTATTGTGACTAATATACGTTACAAACTGAAGCAAAACACAAGTGTCCACATATAACATAACAAAACATACAACATTATATATTTATTATCTCTAATAAGTTATAAATTAATTTATCAATAGTAACACATACATCTATACATGGATATAACACGTGTTAAGCCACGTCTATACTCTCGGGAAGTTGGCGGAAGTAGACCGAAGTTTTAGGGCAAGGATTTCTCAATTCGCGCTACTTTGGTCTTCTTTCATTTTGACAGAAGACAAAATAAAGTTGCAGAAATCTGCAATGCCGACACGACGCCGCACTATGGTCCGGATTTGAAAAATAGTGGGGCCAAAGACATACTCAAATATTTCAATTTTTGGGGCTGCTTTCAAATAGTCGGAAATAACTGCTAGAAAGCAGGAAATAAGTTGTTCAGTAGCTCAATCACAGATGACGATTTCTCACCATGGATGTTTAACGTTTTCGCGATCACAATGGAACATCCGTTAAAAGTTATCGATCGAGATTATTAATGGAAAATACGCCAAAAACTGTGAGCAAAGTAAAATAATTTAGTTTTATAGAGTTTTAATTGTTTGTGCACAATTTATCATGCTATTTATTTGATTTAAGAAAGCAATAAAACGAAACATTTGTCAAAACCCTTAGTTTTCAATAAAATTGAATACGAATTAGATTTTTTTTTTTCGTTTTTTTTTGCAAATTGTTATCAAATTATCATGTATTTAGTCGAATTAATAGTATCCATAAAAAAAACAAATTTAAAAAACGCGTTTTTAATAAAAAAATTTAGCAATTTTACTTAATCTAATAAAAACTTTTGTGAGAAGGAAAAAAAAAATTTTTTAAGCTCAGATTAAAAAGTCATATTACACAATCGTCTCCAAGTACGATGTAGATTCACCAGTTTTCGGGTTGTACATCGAGTTTTGAAATATAATACAAGTACATTAATAAATGTTGGGTGTAAAAATAAATAAAATAAAATGTTTGGTATAAAAATAAACTTGGTGTATTATTCAATAGCTTTTAGTTTTTGATTATGCATACCTTACTTGAAGATATTAAATTGCTAAAAGTACCTACTAAATAGTTACAACAACATTAAAAATATATTTTTTTTTAATTAGCTCGTGATCTGTCTTGATTTAATTTAGCGGGTGTCCCTAAATTTTTAATTTTTTTAAAAATATATATTTTTTTAATTTATTGACGGACAGAGTCCATTATAATGTAATGTAATTTAAATTAATTTTCAGACTATACAATAAATAGTTTAACAATAAAATTTCTTCACAATGTTATTTTTCACGCTATGTATACAGGGGGTGTAACAAAACTCGATGTACAAGCGGGAAACCAGTGAAAATCTACGACATATTTGCAGTCGATTTTGTAGTTTTTATTTTTTTTATTTGTCCCATAGTTTTCAAGAAAGTTGAGTACGAAGTTTTTTTTTTTTGATATTTTTTTACAAACTTATATCAAATATAATTTATTTAGTCAAATTAATGGTATCCAAAAATAAAACTAAATAAAAAACCGCATTTTAACGAGAATTGGTGCAATTTTACTTACTCTGAGGTAGGTACTAATAAAAGCTTTTATGAGAAGAAAAAAAAAATTAATTACACATTCGACTCCAAATATGATGTAGATTCACCAGTTTTCATGTTGTATCTGATTCTTTTTTAAAAATTTAAGTTGTAAAAGTTCTTTGATTTTGTTTCAAGCATTGTTTTATGTTAAAGGTTTATTGTACGCCATTAGTATGTGGTAATAAAATAAAGTAAAATAATAAAAATCTACCCCGATAAATCAATGTTAATAAACCACAGATCGTCGATTGAAAGGAAAAAAATTACAAGCGACATAATATGTCCAAAAGAAAATGGTACAATGAAAGCCCCACCCTTTCCCTAGACTATTGAGTCTTTTTTCAGTCGAGCAAACTCTAGCGACTTTTAAAAGCTAATCCACGAAATTTAATAGATGAAGCTGAAGAAAAGAAGGTTATATCGCACCCCGGGAAAACTAATCCACGAAAATTTACATCGATTAGCTGAAGAAGAGAGTCATCGTAAGAACAACCTTTTTTGGGAATGGCTAAAAACACTAACTTTTTTGTTTCTTAATTTTTTCACAATTTTTTTGGTTGTAATTTCTACATCTGTCGCAAAGGTTTAAGAGCTTTTTTAGTTCTGTTTAAGTGATTTCGTGCGGATGGTAAAAACCCACCAATCCTATTTTTTTCTAAATTTTTGAGTTGTCTCTCTTTTATTGCCGGGTGCGATATACGCTACCAAATTCCTTTTTTTTTTTTTATTAAATAGAAACATTTGGGTTCGACTTTGATTTACTCAAATATTTCAGTTTTGTACTGCTTTCAAATAGTCGGAAATAACTGTGTCAGAAAGCAGGAAACAAGTTGTGCTGGAGTGGGATTCGAACCTAGAGATTCTAATACTGAGTCCTCGAATCTACCACTAGACCACAACCCGGTTCATTCCCCCTATCACTGTCTCGGCTCTAAGATAGTCATAAACACATTCACCCCAACCTGCTCAAAGAGCTGGCCCATATTTAAAGTGAAGGGGATATTTTGCATATATTAAAATTGATTTCTCATAGGAACACTTTCCTGAAATTTTTTATTAAAATTTTTTTAGTAGGTTAAAAAATTATTTTGAAGGTTTCAATTCCAAATTACCGCGAAAACACTAGTCCGCGTTGGCCCCGTCCCTTTTACGTCACTATTCATGTAGCCCTTGACGTTTACTATGAAACTAGAAATGTGAAACATAGAAGCGAGACCGAATTATGACGTCACGGGGGCCACGACAAAAAATAGTGTTGCGTTTTCGTGAACGGGTATTTTTTAACAATTTTGAGTCGAAAATTATGAATGAAAATGTTGTTTTAAAACATACATATCTACGCCTCCTACGTATAATATCGTAACCCACAAATCGTCGATTTTGAGTTTTTGGTGGATTTCATCTGTATTTAACTATATCTTTAATTCTACCAAAACAAAAAAAATTATTATGCCAATAATAAGGGCTTTTTTGGGGCGTTTTTTGTCGTATCTACAACCAATGCATATGAACGAAAATATTTTCAAATGCTCCTCCTGTAAAATCGCATTTTGTGGGTTACGATATTATACGTAGGAGGCGTCGATATATATATTTTAATATTAATATAAATTTTACATTTTTTCATCGGTTTTTGTAATACGTGATATTTCCCTATTCTACCCATTTTTTTGTCGTTAGTTACAACTACCTCCCGCCCAACCGCAGCCTCCCGCCCGCATAATGATACCTAATAATAATACATATATAATATAATGTCCCTTGGTGTCATTTTCCTTAGCACATAATAAATTATGTCTCTTGGTAACTTTTCCTTTCGAAATGCTCTAAAAATGTGATGAATTTATGCAAATAATAGCTCTTTGGATCAAAATGATATTATTTTCAATTATTTCTGTTATACCTACCTAATTGGGTAAAAATTAAAAATACTAACATTTATTTGATTTGGGAATGGTGGTAGTAAGAAAAAAGTGAAAGCTAACACCATCTATTGTTCAAACCCGAAAGCTATGTAGATCCAAAGATGGCCGCTGCCTAACATTGACACATCACATTTTTAGCATTTAAACTAAATTTACAAATTACAAAACACTAACATAAGTGTATCAACCAACATAAAAGGCGTGAAAAAGTACAAAATTATAAAATCTAATTATTTTCTAAATTGCACATTCAAACTTTTAACATTAAACAGTTTTTTTAACTAGCATTAATTTACATAAATTTCTCTAAATATTTAAGTAGATTTATAAATAAATATTTTATGAATATATTATGTCACTTTTGATGACTTTATTTCTTTATGATTTATTCATTAATAACATAAATGTATTTTTTTTCAATTGCACTGATCCAATGTCGATATATTCAAGTCTTTTTATGTCATCGAAATGTTTAAGAAATCGATAAATCATACTGTTTACTTATTTAAAAAAAAAACAAAGGTTTGTTTTTACAATTAAAATAAAACATATTTAATATTGTTAAGTTCTCACTGAAAACAAGAAAAATACTAGAGAATTTAAAATCATTTAAACTCACATTAATTTGACTTTACTAAAATATGTAAATTTTGCCTACATTTTTACAGCACCGAATCTTTCGAGAGTAGATTTCGTCCATATACTGCAAATACTGACTAAATTACGATTAAATCAATACTTATGAAAGCGTGTCACATAAGTGGTTGCGAATGCAGTGCCCTATGCATCATTAGGTGTGGGATAGGGGATTAAAAGGCCATTCTATCGCACGTGATTGCTGTTGTAGAAAGCTTTCTCAGCTCTGGTACAACCCACTAAAAAAACATCTTATATGTGGAATAAAAACTATAAATAATTGTATCTCGCTTATTTATTATCCGATTGACAAACGGATTGCACCCATGGTTTAGTGATTCTTTGCTTTATATTTCTGCATTCACAGAAATTTTTGGTTTACAAGACAAATGTCGGGTCTTGCAGTATAGGGACAATATCTTTATTTCATACTTCAAACGATTCAATAAATTTAAAGCCTATAAAATAAATACTTAATTTACATTTTTCAAAAACACAACCAGATATTGTCAAAATTATGAGATATCAGCTTCAACGTAATTATATTTAATACTAGCTTAAAATAATGGCAATATAAAAAAAACTAGGAAAAACTTCATGAATATTAACAATCCTATTTACCTACTAACGGAGATAATATTCTTTGCTTAGTGACTGAATCCTTAAATAATTTAAAATATAATTGAAATTATCGTTTATTAATACAATTATTTCAAAATAATAACTATGATTCTATTGTCAAATATACCTCCAAGAATTCGACGACATGGTTATCAAATGATAGGCGGAATCTTTGAAAAAGTATTTACTAGAAGGGGCGTTTCCATACAAATATTCTAAAAATTTCATAACACCACTTGCCGTCTAAAGACTCCAGCACATAGGCCAATACACGTGTGACGTAGATGTCTAGTGTGGGTTACAAGCAGACACTAGGCACGGTAGTATTTTTCAAGTATGGAAAGCCACTTCTCTGAAATTCTTTTTCGAAGGGCGGAATGGGTAATGTTATTTAATGAGCCCTGTAAACTCCAAGATACCCATATTCCCTTCCAAACTTCTCGTCTCAATTCAGATATCAACGTAAAATATTATTTAGTACGCTAGTAAAAATTTACATAGAGTAAAACAGTCACACATTAAAATATCTACTTAAAATTTAATCATTATAAAAATATTCTAAAAATATGTAACATTTTAACAGTATTTGAATCAAACAAAATTCATCAAAATAATCAATTTAAAAATTTAAATAATTATCTAAAAATATCTTTGTTCCTAGAACCTAGAAGAGACATTAACTGTTTTTTGTTATAATCAAATTTTTTTCTAAAAATATTTTTAGGGTAATACTTATCTATAAAATATATTAGTGTATTTTTTTATTTAATAAATTATTGAGCATACGTAAATAGTTTATTTTTTATAATATTTAAAATATCGTTCTTATTTATATTGTATAATATTCTAAATTAGCTATTTATCTATATTTCCTATAAATAAGCAACAATTTTGATGATGATTCTTACATAATATACTTTGGGAATCGCAAATAATCTGTTTAAATATATTTAATGTGATTATTAAAAAGAAAGAAGAATGTAATAAACAAAGATATTGCAATGTACATTGTCTAAAAATATCATTTTTAATGTGTCTTAGAAGAAATCTATAATATAATAATTTATATTAAAATTTAAATTATAAATTTAAAATATTTAAAAAAAAATAACAATCTGGAAGACTTTGTAATCTTTGCTGTATCATTTCGTACTTAAATAATATTTTATCTTTTATATATTAGGACTAAATACTTAATAACAATATTATGAATTATTACATTAAAGTGGAAACTTTTCAATTTTCGCATATATTAAAAAAAAAAAATAAGCTATTATTTTCAATTTAAATAGAAAATCGCAATTCATACATTTTAAATAAAGGCACGATTAGGTATACAGGGTGTAACAAAACTCGGTGTACAAACGGGAAACTGGTGAATCTACATTGTATTTTGAGACAATTGTGTTATTTGACTTTTTAATCTGAGATTGAAAAAAAATTTTTTTCTTCTCGGCTAAATGAGCAAAATTCTTATTAAAATGCGTTTTTAAAATTTTGTTTTCTTTATGGATGGTATTAATTTGACTAAATACATGATATTTGGTAATAATTGTCAAAATAAAAATCGAAAAAAAAATCAATTTCCTATTTAATTTTTCGAAAACTAGGGTCAAATCATATAAAATTATTCTACAAAATCGACTCCAAATATGATGTAGATTCACTTGTTTCCCGCTTGTACATCGAGTTTTGTTACAACCCGTAATTAGTTGGAAGAATTTTTTTTTTAAATTTTTGTATCACATGGCAAGAGTCAGTCATTTAGCTAAATTTTATAGTCAAACCCAACCAATGTATTCCTATTTGCATCTCTTTCCCTCACATACTGCTTGGCACGGAAGAAAAGGACATTACAATACTTAATGCAACATTAATACTGCACTAAAATATAATCTATTCGGAAATGGTAAAAATGTGATTTTATTTAGGTACTGTTAAATTTTTTATACAGGGTGTTACAAAACTCGATGTACAAGCGGGAAACCAGTGAATTAACGTCATATTTGGAGATGATTGTGTAATATGACTTTAAAATCTGAACTTGAAAAAAAAAATTTTTTTTCTTCTCACAAAAGTTTTCATAAGTATGACAGATTAAGTCAAATTGTTAAAATTATTATTAAAACGCGTTTTTTAATTTTGTTTTCTTTATGGATAGTATTAATTTGACTCAATTTTCTCGAAAAATTAAAGGGTCAAATCGAAAAAAAAAAATTCTACAAAATTGAATCCAAATATGATGTAGATTCACTGGTTTCCCGCTTGTACATCAAGTTTTGTTACTTAGACTTTTATTTCGATTTTTTTTTTGCAAATTGTTGTCAAATATAATTTATTTAGTCAAAATTAATAGTATCCATAAATAAAACGAAATCAAAAGCAAGGTTTTAACATGAATTTGTGCAATTTTACTTAATCTATGGTAGGTACTTATGAAAGCTTTGAAAGAATATAAATTAATGTTTCTATCTTAGATTAATGAGTTATATATATAACACATTGGGCTCCAAATATAATGTAGATTCACCAGTTTTCGGGTTGTACTACGAGTTTTGTTACTCCATGTATTTTTACTCTTCGCACATGTTTTTTAGCTTAGCAATTAATTTTAAATTGTGCGATTATTAACTCAAGTAATATAATCTAGTTATGAGACTCAAATAATTAGTATATTCGCCAGTAAAAATGTTTTAAAAAATCTTTGATATTCCCAGAGCCCAAAAGTCATCTTTTAAATCGTAATTTCGTCACCGTCATTAGCTTTTTCTTGAAAACTATGGTTTTAAACCTTCAAACAGAATTTCGAACCTTCGAATTCACTTCCACACGAATTATCTAAAAATATACACTTACTAGGATTAATTTCATAACACCAATAGGGTTCTTCCAGATAACATGAATATCCTTGAAAACGCTATAAATATTAAAAAGTATATTTTTACAATTCCAACGATATAAAATACAATGATCAAAAAATTTGTTTTCATTTATAAATTTATGTTTTAAAAACGCGAAATTACGAGTGACTTTTAACGCCCGTTATTGGCTAATGACGTCATACCCGTCCCACCGTGGAAGGCGTGAAATTCATTACGTAGTGAGCGCCTATATTGCTGTGACGTCACACCGCATGCGCGCTAAATGGAGGATTTTGCGAGCGATTTGAAAAAGCGCTATTTCAAACCACGCTAAAAAATTCATATGACATCGTAAAAATTTAAAAAAATTCCCTTGATATTGTAATTTTTCAATAATTTTTTTGAAATAAAAAATAAAAAATCGGGAAAGAACCCAATTATTATCAAATTCCACCGTCTAAACACTCCAGCACTTAGGCCAATACACGAAACGTGTGACGTAGGTGTCTAGTGATGACGTAGATGCCTATTGATGACGTAGTGAGTGACGCATTTTTGCGTGTAGTATTTTT